>PVMI01049679.1:0-16453 GCA_008528875.1 Aulacorthum solani
CAATATTTTATGACACTTAAAATGGTAGTTAAACCTTAGAAGTATAAATGTTAAACTGCGTCCAATAAAAAAATATTATTATTATTTTAGGTCTACAAAATGTTATTCTGTGTTATTCTTCTTAAACAAACTTAAACTTTAGTTATGTACATCGATGTAGCTGTATTTGTTAAGTGTAATATTAAATATTATTTCCGAAATTATATCATGATATATAATATTAATTTCTTTAATATAATGAAATATATATTATGATATAAAATTATATAGGTATTATTTATATTTTAATATTTTAAAGCCCGTAAACTACCAGAAAAAATATAAATATCTTATCGTTTACAATATTATATAATATTCTTAAAATATAAATGCAATTATTTTTTTTCTATTCGATCAGCAGGCGGACTTCATTGGTTTGCTCATGGTGCAGATTCATTTGACTTTTATGATGAAACAGACGAAACAGGTTTACATAAATGTTCTGCTCTTGTTTATATGTCTTTTATTGGACAAAAACTAACACCTATCATTAGATAAATTATCGTCTGTTTGTTTGTATATTATTGTATTACCATATTATACTAACAGTTTTTTGGTATTTTAAACGCAGCATAGTTTTTTATTGAGTTCGAACTTAAAAAAAAATTATCATTATAATATACTTAAACGTTTAAATTCAGTTGTATAATGCGTATGTATAAAATGCTATATCATTATTGTATATTTAATATTTACATTCAGAGTTATCGCAGAATTGTTTGGTTTGTTGCTATAAAAAAACAACGTACAATATGCTTTTTAAACACAAATTGAAAATATGTGTTATGTTATGGGTTATCGAGGCTATTCTCAATCAATCAAATGGTGTACATTTTTCATTCATATTCGATTTTTTTATGCTAAAAATTTTGTTTAGTCTTTAAATTTATTATTTTATGCTGGGTGTAGATTTTTACATCAAGGATATAAATAGCAAGCTACGAAACTAATATTTTCTCTTTGTTTTATCGTGATAATAATACCGTGTGTTTGTGAGTGTTGTGTTTTGATCTTAAATAATGTGAGCATTACTATTTATACTGCTCACACGTGCTTCTCAATGCCATTTGAGCGGGTGATTGCAGTTATTATGGGTTAGATAACTCTTGTAGTACTTACGCTGTATTAAAATTGGGTTATCGTTTTTGTCTATTAAGGAAAAGAAAATGCAATCAAAGACCGCGAAGAACGATTACGACTTGTTCGTGAGAAACACGACGAAGAACGCCAAAGAAAACTCGATGAACTCAAACAACAAGTAATTTCATATCGATGGACCGATACGTTTATTATATTTTATTTATCCATTATCCGGTGGGCGTTATCGGTGCTTTCGTAAACATTAACCGTATATATTGTTTTTCGTTTCAGGCACTGGCTGTACAAAGGTATCGAGAACAAAAAGAGGAGGAAAGACGGAGACGTTTAGATGAAATGCGTTCACGAGATTCTGAAAGGCGACAACAAGTAGAAGAAAGAAAAAGACAATTGTTCGAAGCCGAGAGAGAGAAACGAGACGCTATTCTAAAAAAAAATCTAGTAATTATAAAAAATAAAATAACTAGCTATTACGTGCGCTGCAGATCTTGTTTGTGTTCAATCGATTATTTTTCTTATGCTCAATGTCATTACTTAATACTGATTACTCATTATAGGAACGCGAGGCCAGAATTGTGTCAAAAAGAAGAAATGAGCGTAGTTCAATTGTTTTTGCATTCGGAAGTTCGACGCCTCGCATGCTTGAACCGTCAGAAACCGGCGGATCGTACTGGGCTAGTCGCAGGTAACTATAAAGTGTACCATGATTTGAAAGTAATTCCTGTTCTCGATTTATTTCCGCACAATAATTACTAATTAGATTCTTATCGTTAAACACACAGTTAAGCGTTTGTATTTTGCGCTTTCATCGCCAATGTATATGTTTATATGTTTGATTTTATCGATTTGTTTCTTAGAGCTACATCTACCAGCAATGTGATGATGCTGAGCAGCACAACTCCCATGGGCCCTCTGACGAGGAGGTCATCAGAGCGCGAGCTGAACGAATGTTCTGGGAAAAAAAGAGCTGCTTCAGCTGGCGGTCTGTCGAATCGCAGTACTGACGGTAAGCTTGTCCTCAAATATTTTGTAATATTACCTTCACATCATATATAGATGATCGGTGTTTTTGGTTTACGAGTTTGATAATAAAATAAACTTTGGAAAACGAAATTGTTTGAACGTCAGATTTTTCAGAGCACAATAATAAGAGACATTCCGTAATGGATGTCTTGCGTTGGAGTGATATGTGTTACCCTGTTATCCCAGAATACCCTGTAGATGTGGGGTGTGGTGAGTTTTTGGGGACAAAAATCCTATACTATATACGTGTGTCATATTATCCTAATATAATTGTGTGTCGATTTCATAATACCTGTGTAATATGTAATGTTAACTGAAAATGCATGTATATATTTCTACGTGCAAATTGGCGAATCGAGAACCAATTTATTCGATAAAAACGTTGTTGTGAATTAGTGCGTGATTTTCCGTATGTTGTATAATAATACTGATTGAATGATCTTATTCTATCGATTCTGTATTTCCGTATGTTGTTAGGTCAAAATAGTTGGTGTGAAATTGTGATTTACGTAATTTAGAGCTTGAAATAAGTTGAAATTAAAATAAAAAAATGAGTGTTCAACCTAACCGTTTACGTAATTAATTGTTAGTCTTTTAAGAAGATAATTAACCATATTTATTTAACCGTGTTATAGACACCGAGAAAAGAAGATAATTTTATTATATTGTAATATTGATCGTTTTGCAAAAAACGCGTTATGGGTGGCAGTAGTTAGTATACTTATATAGATTAGTAGTACTTATAACAACAGTATTTGTATATTTGTGGCTTATCGTAATGAAACCCCCTTCATCTACCAAATAACGCGAACATTATGATATATTATTATGTTTTAATTAGCTTTTGGCTAGCCCCGCGTACACGCCTATTTACTCTATCCGCTTCCTGCGCGTGTACCTATTACTAAGTAGAACAAAATTACCGTCGTTTTGTATACTAATTAATTAATTAGCTCTGTAAACTGCACGCGCGTGTTTTCTACACCCTGAACCCGCGCTCGTGAACATACTTAATTTAATATATATATAATATGTATACATACATAATATATTGTATTACATGCAACAGTGGCGTTGTGAACTCGCATTACCCTACGGGAGCAGTCTGTTAATTAAAAATTATGTATGTATTTTCAAAAGAAAAGGCTCGTCCTTACCGCTCATACGCTCATTACAGTCCGTAATAGAAGTATGGCTGTTTTATAAATAAATGGAATTTAGCCTTCAGGTTGTAAATAACGTTCGATTTTCACGGCGCTTTCAAAGTCAATATAATACTTTGAATCGAAATTAATTAATTAATTTGAATAGCCACATCATGGGTTAAACAAAAAACCACAAAATCAAGTATCATGTGAATTTTTGGTGTTGTTTCTATTTGTTATGGCGTTAAAACTATGCTTAAATTCTGTAGTCCTTATACCAATATTATATAAGTGTGCATACAAGAACGACCTTCGATCTATATACACGTTTCCGATTTAAATCTTCCGGTTTTCGTGTAAACTTCAAACTTTCCATATACTTACACCTGCAGCGAACCATCGAATGCTAAGACCTTTAGGTGTATATAATAATAATAATAATATGCTATTATGCGCTTAAAGATACCTTCGCGACGCCACTGAATTTAGAATTAATTAATAATATTATCCCGCCGACTATTGGTGATTTGTTCTGGAGGTGACGGTGCAGCGCGTTTGTACATGTGTAACATATGTGTGTTTAGAAGGCGGTGACGGGAGCGCCGAACGGAGGGCGGCCAGACGGAAGACGGACCTGATGCCCACCATCGTGTCCCCGCGTGACCTGACGCCCTGCAGCCGTCCCGGATCGTCCAGTTCGTCCCGTCGGTCACCAGGTAGGGCGAGTTCGATGACTCGGCTGGACGGCACCGCAGCCACCGCTTTCGGCGGCGGAGGTGGACGACTACTGTCGTCGGCGCGCAGCATGAGCCACTTGGCCAGCGGCGGCGGGCGATCTGTTGTTTTAGGTGCCAACAAGGATCGCTCGACGCACCACCGTAGTATGGTCGCCTTGAACCCGGTGCCGCCGCCCAGACCCACCAGAGCCGAGCGACTGCGCAAGCGCGCCAGAGAATTCGCAAACGGCGGTGGTGCAGGTACGTGCAAGATACATCATACAGCAGCTGTCGTATATTATTATACCAGTTGTGTAATATACGACATGATAATAATATGATATACGACATATTATTATTATTGTACTGAAATTAGCGCGCAAACTGCACCTCGTTAACACGACAATAATAATATCCTCCTTTACTCGTTTGACCGTAACCTAACCCACACACACCACCCTCCGACCTATTTTAGTCCTCGTGTGTCCATAACTTATCGATTATTATATAATGTGTGTACCTATAACAATATGAGCGACGACCACCTAATAACATGCTCACAGAGATTTACCGACACACCGAACTCTCCCCTCGAAAACGATCACGTCAGTACTCAGTGATAAATCTAATCTATATTCGACCTACGTCTAATGTATTTATATACGCATTTAACCCCACTTCGATTGAGTAGGTATATAGTACAAGTCATATACCACTTGGAGTATAATATTACTGTCGTCCCTGCAGTATATCCATCACATATAGGTACAGAATCTCTTTCATTTCATAACCAAACCGTTAAAATATATGTCGAGAAAGTGTTATATTTTAACGCAAAAATAAATAAATCTGTTATTCGATAGTTTATACAACTATAATATTATAATAGTTCTCTGTTACTATGTATCCCAACGGACTCGATATTTACATTTGCATATTTTTATTGACTCCCAATTCCTATATAATAACAGCTGAGTAAATTCAATAAAAACGTATTTTCTGTTGCAAAGAAACAACATTAAAAATTTGATTACTGATTTTTAATGATTTCCTACTATGTATATTGGATATTTTTTGAAAATTATATTGAAAAAATTATTGGTCGTATTTTATAAATTTACGATTTTTATTTAATTTTCATCTTTACCAGCATCGAACTGTTCTCGTAATTCAGGTAATCAACCTATATGCCCATATCGTGTTTTTACATTTTTTTTATTGTTTATTTTTTCCCGTCGATAGTCACAAAAAACATTTTATATATTATTATGCGGGTACCAGTCTGTGTCTTGCACTATTCGAGGCAACATTGTGTTTGTTTATTAAAGTAATTTTTTTATTTTTGAACTTTATTGTTTGAATGGTGATATCTACTTTGCGAAATGATCTATTTTCCATATTTTTTGGACACTCGAACTTCGATTAACGATCAGCTGTCGATCGTTTTTTTTAGTTTTATGGACAATTGTTTTTATTTATATATTTTATGTGTTATAAAATCCCAGAACTCATTAAAACAACTTCAAAATTTAATTATTTAAAAAAATCCTTCGTTAAATTCATATCATAGGAAATCTTGCGATGTGTTACAACTTTGCTAAATACGTTTATGTAACAGTTTGTTTACCTACGAAAGAAAAAATGTGAAAAGCGGTTTTCGTCATTGCAGTTTGTATCCTACATAGATAACAGATGTGGATAACGCTCCGGACATCCTTACTAAAACGTAATGTATAATATACATTGATATTCTTATAGTCCTATACATGTCTGTATCGTTATTCGTTGTGACGTTGTGGTTCACTGTACATTTACGCCCCCACAAACACATCCAACAACCCTCACCTTACTTAACCATCATCCATGCATATCGCATTTTACATTATTATTACTGCTATACCTTCAACGTGTGGGGAAAAATGAATCCATCACCGTTTCAACATTTAACTACATAATATATTACCAAACGTTTATTATATAATATCAAGACATGTCTATATTATACGAAATCGTATAAATTTTACGAACGTGGAAGACGCCGTACCGTGTCTATACGCTCGTTCCATCGTCACTGTGAAACTTTACTGTCTAGTCTAAGACTTACGGTCAAGCATGCGTCTTCTGGAGCAACCCTAAAGTATGTTTCTACATCTAACCTACCTACATAATCGTTATTTGAATTCAACGAGTTTTCCTATCATGTGTATTGACGTACGACAAGATTCTTATAGTTGGGCTTTTCACGTATTATTTGTAAACAATCCAATATCCATAGGTAACTATGCTCAAGTGTGCAATCTGCATCTGTATCTACAATTCAGTTTTCATCGATCGTGCAGCAGTGAATATTTCCCTACGCGAACAAACAAATAGACCGAGGTGGAAGTTTGCATATAATTGCATATTTGCGCATGTACTATACCTACATATACTTGCTTATATATTACAAAAAGCTAGTATACCTAGTATAATTCGTATTTTTAAACGCTTTTTGCCTTTTCGTGCTTATTAGTTATTTGTTTATTAATTATATTATAGCTATATTTGTATGCATGTACAAAAAAAATTATATTTATATATGTTTATTGCATGAATCTTACTTAAAATGAAATGGTGTATTTTACATAATTTATTATTGACCTACTATTGGTTGTCTTAGTTAACCGTTAAAATGTGTTTTCAGTTTTGGATATAAAATATCCAACTTCCTATATTGCAATCAAAATAATGTAGGTTAAACTCGTAAATACGTTTTACGCTTAATTAACCATATCAATGTTATCATTATTTAATCAATTATACATTTATGGCACAATTTATATACCTCGATTATTGATTATATTTTGTGTTTTTAAATGTTTTTAAATATTTCTAATAATTTTCAATTCATTAACTTCTTACCCAAGTATCTAACCCAACAGATATAATAAGAACATTCGCAAGTATATTATGAAATAATGAGAAAGGCACGCTAAGAAATTGGTCTAATAATATACCTACCAACTGTGTAACTCTCGACGTCTTAATTTTAAGTACATAGTTTCAGTTTGTTTAGTTTATTTTGTCAGTATCTACCATTGCGTATTTTATTCACACACCCATATTTTACTAGGTAACGTTAAAAAATGCATGTATACCTATTAATTATTATTTGTTATAAATTATAATGTTTGTGTCCTTAATGCATGCGTATTGGTCTCGCCCGAACCCGATCAAACAGTAAGTGCACTTTATCCAACAGGTGGCGGTACTCGAGTTTGGGCCAAGGCGATTCATATCCACACCGAGTTTCCATATATATATAATATTTTGATACAAAACTAATATTTTGGCCGAATGTTTAATATTTAATGTTTTCTACCTTTGTCTAATATTTATATTTCCAGTCACATTAATTTCAAATTCACTAAAATGTCAATCAATTATATATAATCATTATAATCTATAATACTTTAATAGACGGTTACAGGGGCCAATAATTATTCATATACGCAGAATATGTTTTCTCTTAATCAATTATATACTAATAAATCATATGAGGTTTTTTGTTTTTTCCATACAATAATAGACGACCTGTATGGTAATAAAATTTTTAAAAAAAAGTGTCTACTTTACTATTTTGTAGTTGAACCAAGGCTTCACACCTATAATAGTTCGTTCGGGTGTAAAGCCTTGAATTAACCAATGTTTTACATTGACCGTACACAACAGTATGGTTGTAACGAATACCCACGATGTATAGGAAAAAAACTACGATAATTACACAGTTATTAAACGTTTACTATAATGTTATATTATTCTGTCGTAAGACCTTGTACAACATTAATGTTAACTTTTCTGCGTGTATGATTTTCTGGTTGAATCTATATATTTTCTTGTCTAATTTCCATCTCGTTAATTTTTTTTTTTTTTGTAATTTAATTTTCTATTAAACGCATATTATAACAAAAACATGCGCGTAACATGCAACGAGTATCGAAACAAACTAATCTGTCCGTTGATTGATTGTTTAGGCATGAAATCTGGTGAAATGACGCCGAATCGACCCCAGAGTTCCATGAGTCAGTCGAGCACTGGACCTTTGCCAACGCAACCGAGGTCCAGGCCCGTGGCGACTCCACGCAAACCTCGACCAATCAGTATAGCCGTGACCGGCGTCACATCTGATCCACCCGCGAAGTCTCCGGCTACTGGCGAAAGACCGCCACTGCCCAAAGTGAATGTTACCAAAAAGTCGATTACCCCTAAGGTGGAGACGAAAAAGTTTCCCAACGACAATACAAAACAGCAATCGTCGACGGCTGCGAAGGTAAATTAATGACGTTTATATTATTCATATTACGATGACTGCAGTGGCAATTAATTATAGTACCTAATTGTTTGTCTATATTATTGTAATCCCCAAAGAATAATTTTATTTATGTGTATAGAATAGTGTATTATAATGTTGTATGTATGAAAAAAGTACATTTGTAGTATTTTACTGTATTCGATGATATTTAATCTAGGCTTTTAATTGTATGATAATGTATGCTATACGTGTTTTCTGCAGGACAAAAATAAAAACGCAAAGAGTTCTACTGAAACTTCAGATAACGTCGAATCTTCTGATCATCACCATACCACCTCGGTGGTTTCTAAAGACGAAGACAGTCGTGAAAATTCGATCCAAGGGTCGGTGAACGACCTGGCCGAATGCGACATGACCGCTTCGATGTTGGCTACGAAACAGAAGATCTCGACGGAAGAAGAAGCCAAAGCCGCGTTGGCAGAACGCAGAAAACTAGCGCGTGAACAAGCAGAGAGAGACGCAGAGTTGGAAAGACAACGATTGGTATGTCCAACTAACGTTAACTTGCACATATATAATAATGCATTGATATATGCTATTAATTGATTATGTAAACCTTGGACGTGTTATTTACTATGTTGATTTTCTTTCCGTTCGTGCGTGACAGGAAGCCGAGAGATTGGCAGAAGAAGAACGGCTACGGTGTGAAGAAGAAGAACAACGCCGACAAGAAGAAGAACAACTGAGAATGTTGGAAGAGGCTCGGAAATCCGAAGAGTTGCGGTTGCAGTTGGCCATCGAAGAGACAAAAAAACGTGAAGAGGAAGATAAAAAACGGAAAGAGGAAGAGCACAAGTTGAAATTAGAGAAAGAAGAAGCTGACCGCAAAGCAAAAGAAGAAGCGGAAAAGTAAGTCATATAATACACAATTTTAACCATGTGTAAATAGTAAATTACATTACTCGAGGTATACTCATAAGTCATAAGTCATAAACTTATAGAACACAAACGACTCTAATCCTCCAATAACTATTTTTTTTTTGGGGGGGGGGCTTATTCATTAATTAAACTATTAAATAAAGCCTTTTGCGATTATCTGAAATTGGTATTTTATGTATACTTGAAAATTTGAAAAATAATTATATTTCTTGTCAACGTGTATATTACGTTATTATATTGCAGTCAACTGGCTAAGCGCCAATACTTTATAATGATGGTACATTATAATGCCCATATTATGTCCATATAAGGTTTGGTATATCTCTGTCGCTCCCACGTAACTTTGCAAAAAGTGTTCAATAGGCTACGTCACAAGTTGTTGAAAAATTATTTTAGAGCTAAAAAAACCTTTATAATAATTATCAATCACTTATTAAAGCATTTTACCACCTGTTAGCGGCATGTCTGGGATTTTTGAAAAATGATAATTCTTTATCTATAAAAAAAAAGTTATATTAGGTCAGAGGTACTAAAAAAATAATATCCAAAAACTATTAATATATATTTCATATGGCAACAATATGGTTTCGTGATACATCAGCGAAAATATTGTAATTTTCATTAATACGTTATGTATGATATAATATTGTGCTTAGGAAGAATTATAGCCTGCAGGATCAAAAGATAGATTAATATATTGATGTAATATCATTTTTTTTTATATCATTATAATGTACAATAAACAGCATCATATTTTATAGATAGATGAACATATGAGGTATATGGTCATTGGACATTCCATCAAGCTATCTAGTCATGTTAACTTGTACCTCCCCACACCATATTTTAAATTGACTTCATTTTTATTACAGATTGTTTATATATTCTTATTTGTGCTGACAAAAAAAATTGATAGATAAACAATAATTTCATTAAAAAATGTCAACATTTCTTGGCTACAATACATGTTTATACATTATAGAGTTAAAATATCTAATTTTGTCCAAATTAAAATACTTGTAAAAAAAACAGTGCATATTATGTATCTTTATTATTTTTAAATAATTTTTACGACAAGTGACAACTTATGAAGAACTTGTATCCAATTTTCTTAGGTATGAATATTAAACATTTTAAGAATTTTTATACAAATAGTTTGAAAATGTTCAACAACATTTTGACAAGATTCACCAAGCTTCTGACTTTAAACTCAAAAAATATTATTGTGTATAGCTCTGACATTTTTTTAATTCCAGTAATAAGTAATAACTACTTATGAGGAACGTTGTTTGAAGTTTTTAAGCTTTTTGACTTTACACTAAAAAAAATCTAAAATTTAAAATGTCTTTTAAGTTGCTTCAAAAGAATGAAAATATTTTGTAAGGTATTGTAATTTTTGTTTATTAATGTAATTTAATATAAAAAGCTAACTTAAACATTTGGTGAAATTTTCAAGTGCCTACCTATCTATAGTTTAATAATTATTTATTTTTGAATGAAAACAAAATACGAAAGTCATTTTGTTGAAAAATGATTATTTGTTTATCACACATGCTTAATAAATTACGATTTTCTATCATTTTGTTTTTGTTTTTCCCAATTACCTATTAAGAAAAGTACAAGGAATTGTTTACTTTTGACTAAACTTCCATTTCTCCACAGGCTGAGACAAGAGATGGAAATAAAACTGAAAAAAGAGGAAGAAGACAGGCAACTTAGACGTAAACGAGTCGAAGCCATCATGCTGAGGACTAGGAACCAAGGCAAAGGGAACGCATCCACCAAAGTACGTATATCCTTATTGCCAAGGTGTTACCTGATGGCCGTTTTGTGTCGTCAGTTTTTTAAAAATGAAATTGTCGTTTTCCAGGAAGAGACTGAATCTGCCGAGCAACAAGCCGGCGAGAATAAAACGGAAAAACCGTCGTCTGACCCGATGACGACTAGTCAAGGACCGGTATCCGAGACCGAAGCAATGCTGACCGCTGAGAGGATTCATTCGTTGTCGTCAACCACGTCATCGGCATCCTCGTCACCAACATCACCGCCCGGCGACACACTGTCTAACGGATTGCTTCCGGTCGATACTTCCGGTTCCAAACAAAACGGCTGTGGGGACAACTCGGCGGTACATCAAAGCAATGGCTGCCTTCCGAAGGCGAACGGCGGCACCGTTTTCAGCTCGGAAGTGTACGTATACAACGCAGTATCACCTAACCTTACCGTATGAGCTATTCGTAAAGCTCACGTAATAATATTATGCCATTCATTTTTTTAGTTTTTATATTTAAACTATTAATAATTTGTTTTTTAAAGTTTTGATAAGAAGTGTGAAGTGGCTAGAGATGATGTTTTATGGGCAATATATTATTTTTATAAAAAACCTTAAATAAAAACCAATTGGTCTTATATTTGACATTTTGCGCATTAAAAAATATTTAAAAAAATTATTCTGCTTCAGGTTCAAAAATTAAAAGTATAAGTTGTTAAAAAATCAAAAAAAAATAATAATGTAATGTCATAAATATTACAAAGTATATGTAAAAATTAGAAAAATTCACAAAGATATTCAGTTTAAAAGAATTAGTTTTAACATTTTTTTTTCCTCCAGGCAACTAAACAACGTAACTAACAATCTGCTAGATTTATCGTTAGAACCCATTCCGTCTGACGCTCTATCAACACAACAAATCATTGATATTGGCATGAGCAAGTGCATCCAAGGCAACACCGCGGACTTTCCCGCATACCAAGAAACTAATAGATCAGAACAACAAATTGTCAATGGTAAATATAATTACTATAATATATTATAATAAACAAGATATACCTGTCCAAGAAATATTAAGGGCTAAGTTTTCTGTTTTATGCTGAATCTCATCACACTCTTTCTTATGAAAATGTCATGACAATAAATAAAAAAACAGTATATGTCCTGAGCTATAAAAAAAATATACATATCGATATCAGTATTTCTTAAGCTTTTTATCCGTGGAACCCTTTCTTTTGTGCACTTTTAATGTGGAGATTTTTTAGCTTTTTTCATTTAGCTTT
Source organism: Aulacorthum solani (assembly GCA_008528875.1). Lineage (NCBI taxonomy): Eukaryota > Metazoa > Arthropoda > Insecta > Hemiptera > Aphididae > Aulacorthum > Aulacorthum solani. Next base: position 12,306 of record PVMI01049679.1, read on the forward strand.
CAGCAATAAGTTAATACAGCATGACAATTAGAACCACTATATTTGTTCTTATGGTTGTAACGTGTCATTTTATATAAGGATTATTTGCAATAAATATTATGATAATATATAAAAATTTTAAGTTTTGCAAAACCTTGGGGTTCCACGGAACACAGTTTAAGAAACCCTGATCTATATAACTCATAAGTCTCTTTTCCTCAAAAAAAAAAAAATAGTTTTTTAATAAACCCCAATGATTATCAATTTAAAAATATTTTTATTGTTAATTCTATTTATTTAAACTTTTAATATAATAATATCTAACTTATTGGTTAGTTCAGTAAATATAATAAGTTGTTAATGGTTAGCAATAAATTAGCTTCTCGGTCTTTACAATAAGTTAATTCTATGCAAATTTAATTGTTAACAGAATTAATTTACTGGAGATCAATATGGGTATATATAAAATTGTTAAAATTGGTACACAACATTTTCATATGTGACTAAAAAAACTATATTTCTTACTTTTCTTCAAAAATCAAATATTTTATATTTTGTCCAAAATTCTTCTTTAATATAAAATGTATCGTACTTCAAATAATTTTAAGTGTAAATAAAAAAATAAGCTGCAACAGGTTATGGTAAACTCTTAAGAAGATGCCATACCCACATTTGTGGTCTTGTACAACATAGCAAATTTAAGTTTGGTAGAACCAATTTTGTGTTGTTAGCTTTAATATTAGAGTGAATTGACAAATAATAAAACCTAATGGTGATAACATTATCCATGTTCCTACGTTAGTTTATACAATATTTTAATTTGTAAGCAAGTTATGAGCATTTTTATAATTTGCATACTCATAACTAGCTTAAAAATGTAAATGTTGTGAAAAAAACAATTATTATTTATTAGTCTTACATTTAAATTTGATCATATGTCAATTTTACTCTAATATTAAAGCTAACAACTCAAAATTGGTTCTACTAAATTTGAATTTGCTGTTTGTAAGACAGAGACAACACTTGCAAGTGTGGCATCCTCTTAGGGCTCCATATTTTTCTTTATTATTATTACTATGATAAAAATAGTTTACTGATGAAGTTTTTATTTTTCAGATCTACTGTCTTAATAAACACTAGAAGTGGCTGCGATTGTTGCTGTGTTGTTGTGGGTATTGTATACTTGGCGTAAGATTGAAGTATTAAACACGAGTGCTACTTTTATTGTTATTTTATTATTTTTATCTAAATTATTAAGTAGTTAAAAAGAAAACTGAAAAAAAAGTAAAACGTTCAATAACAATTATTATTATTATAATTATTATTTAGACACGTTTAGACATACTACTACGATAAATATCCATCATCTACTTTAAACAATAATTTGATAAATCCTCTCTTTCTAATACCTTTTCGTCTTCATAAATATATAATAATAATAATAATAATAATAATAGCTCTTATTGTGTTAACTATGAACACATTTTAATATGTATTGTTATTATCATGTTTCATGTACATTAATAATAATACAAATCTTTTGATGTATTAATTATATAAATATAAAAACGACATGAGATCGCTTTGTCTTGAAGAAAAACCGTCCGAATGTATCTCGGTAATAAAACAACGCGTTTAGCCAGTAACTCTAAAATATTAAGACAAGAGAAGCATAATAATTAATATATGGGAGATGATACCATAATGGGTGTATTGCCAAGTGAGAATTGTCTGATTTTTTTACCGTCTCTTATATAAATATATATTTTTTTTAGAAATCTATCCAGTATATTTGATTGTACCACTCTGCTTTTATAATCCAACAATTATGTTGTGTAAATTGTATTGTTTCAATATTTTAGAATATTTTTTTCTTTCTACACATTTTTAAACCAACATTATATTGTTTTTACAATATTATTCGATTTATTTTTGATGATGACATAGTTGACCAATGGTTGATCTTAAGAAAACCGTACAGCAACTACTGTTTGGTGGGTGGGGGTTTAGGGGAAGCACTATCTTATGCAATAGGTAAAACATTCTCCTGAGACTGGTAGAAATGACTGAGCATATCGATATTGTCAAATAAATTGTGTCTTATAAACACAAGATAATATTCTCCTTCAACCTCCCTGATCTCAAAAAAGTATAATTTAATAAACACCTATTTTTTAATTGTTCCCTTAATTAATTGTTGCGAGTGATTTATTTTTTTGCATACTGAAGTAATATGTTTTATTGTAATTATTGATTTGTGGGTTTTTTTTAATTTGGCTAAATATTATTCTATATCCATGATTTATTAAGTTTGCAGTCTGTAATCGTTATCATTGTTAATAATTCGTAACTATAATATATTATAATTATTATTGTCTTATAATTGGCCCAAAAAAAATCATTATGTTTTCCAACAATTTAATAATCAGTAGTAGTATGTGTATGCGTGTACGACAATGTTTGTTGCATGGAAAGACAAAGCCATCTTATATGTTTATTTTATTTTATCATTAATTTTTTTTTTAATTATTAAAATTAATAGTAACAAGGGAGAGTTCTATAAATACCTAAACTAAACGAACATGTTAATCATTGATTTTGTAAACTAAATAGCGATATTATTTTATACAACTAACATTTTTAATCGTCGCTATTCAAAATAGTAATTGTTTTATTTTTATTATTATTTTTAATTACTTTTTACTTTTTTTTTTATGTAAAAACAGTTTCTAAGTGTAATTTTTATTTATAATACCCCAATAGACTATTATTAAATTTTACGTTTATTTTTCAGCCATTAATATTATATAAATTTATACCTTCTTTTATTTTTTAAACTGATTTCATGTAAAACTTAGCAAAGTATTTTTTCAGTTTATTGTTAAAATTTATGTTCAATAAAAAGAAAAACGACTAAAGTAATATATATTATATATTATATAATTTGTAACTTGTAAATTGTTTTTATTTTTTATGTTATTAGTTATAATAATATTATGTAAACCTAATTAAGAACTATCCGACTTGATGTTTTTAGTAAAAATAATATTATATATCTACTCAAACATTACAGTCTGTTATATTTATCGATTTTGTATCAACAGGTATTTCTAAATTGCAAACTTTTTCATTTAAATAGTTTCAAAATAATTGACATGGATCTGCTGGTACAAAGTAAATATGTAATGAAAATCAGAAAAGTATTAGCTTACCCAAAAAAGTGTTGATAATGTCTGCTGTGTACTACTGAGTACCAACGGATTAATATTTGAATAATGTTTAGATGTTATACACCGAACAAAATATCAATACGTACATGATATAATTGAGTTACCAAAAGGGCCTCTTCAGATTGATTCCTCGATGTTATAATAAATAAATTATCACTACAAAATACATCAATATAATTAAATAAAACTATATATTTGATATTATGATCTTGACTTTTATTTGCAGAAAATATATAATAAAATGTGTGGCCAACATAACATAATTTACAAATTTAATTTATTTTATGTACATCATATGATAATGTTATAACACTAAATAAAAAAATACATTACTTTAATAAGAAGCAGCAAAGCAATCAATAATACTGCCAGCTTTAATAATTTATCCAACAGTGTATATTTAAAAGTGCCAATGTTGGGTAAGTTTTATTTTAAAATAACTAAAGTACTTTACTCGTCACTTAGAGATAACAATAATGAAGAAAAAACCACTAATATTACTTTAATTTCTTGTCAAACCTCTATCGACAACCAACAAAATGTTATATGCAGCATTAGTGTTTAGAATGTTAAGATATAATTATAACAACATGTCAAATCAGTAGTGCAAGTAAATTTATGTTGCCAAAAACGTTGAAACCTGAATTGTGAAGAGTCAACATTTAAAATTAATTTATCCAATTATTGTTATTTATGGAATAATTATTTTTTCTGATAAAACATTTTTGTATTTTAAATTCTTGGTCCCAAAACTGTATCACATTATGTTAAAAGAAAAGCCCTTAAAAAAATAATTCCATTGTCAGCCTTGTTACTTAGAAAAATTGTATCAAAATTACATAGGTAATTCGTTGTAAACAAAGTACCGTCTAGGGCCGGACGGGCCCACTGGCCTTCTGTCCTGTAGGATAGTAGGCCCTTGTACAACGTACAAAGAGC
>PVMI01049728.1:824-11740 GCA_008528875.1 Aulacorthum solani
ACATATTTTCTCCCTCAGTATTTATAGTAGAATTATCAAAATTCCACAACTCATAGGTAAGAACTTTATCTGTATCATATACCTTGTTATTTTTTTGATAACATAAATACAATTAAAGTTATTAGCTTAAAAAAAAAAATACGTTTTTATTTTTTCATTTAATAATAAAAAATTATTGGTTTGTATTATCAAAAAAATAAAGACGCTATGACACAGATTTTTCTGACCTATGCATTGTGGAATTTCGATAATTCTACTATAAATATTGAAGGAGAAAAATTGTCTTGCGCAAGTACAGTTTTTGCTATGTTCTACGTTTGTAAGACGGAGACAACACATGCGGTTGTAACGTCCTCTTAATAACTAAAATATTTTCAGAATAAATATTGTAATTCAATACTTTTGCATTTCTAATGATTTTTTTTTAAGTTGGCTGCCATGTTAAAATAAGTAATTCCATGCATTATTTCGTCAAAGTTTTTCTATTTCAGCGAAAAAATCTAACCATAATATCACAATTAATTGGTACTTTAATAAATACTTTTTTTGAGTCATATTCTATGTTTTTGAAATTATTTCAGCATTATACCTATCACAATAAGTTAACGTTCTGTAAGTACTTAGCTACCATAAAATATTAAATTGTATTAATGAACTGCAGTTATGATTACAAATGTATCAGCAGATGTATTATTTAACTATGTTTTCATTTTTTTGAACAATCATGTTCCCTATCGGAATCCTAATGAAAATTAATTTTGCAGATGATTTAAAAAAATTAATTTAACCTGAAGGGTGATAAAAATAAAAGTATATTTATGTAGATATATAGCATCAACATTTGGTTTTGCGTAAATATTTTAATTTTTTCTAAATTTGTTTTTTTTTCTAATGCTTTCGAAAACTACTATGAATTTTAAATTTTAAGTTTTGATGAAGTCATTCCAACTCCAATTAAATTAGATAAGTTCATAAGTAAATTTGAAAATTAATTTACTACTTCGTTAAGTTAAAATTAAAATATAAGCTGAAACTAAAAACTTAATTCAAAATTTTTAACCAGATAATGCCCACCTCTTCAAATGTATTTATGAGATGCACAAGATACTGAGATCAATTAATAAATATAAACATACTGCTGACATAACGGACAAACATATACTACTTATAAAAATGTAATATTTCGTTGTTTGAGTGGCAGTTTACAGTTTCGATGTAATAATTTTACGAATATTTATAGATAATAAGATTTTAGTCGACCATTCAACCATTTGTCATTTTGTCCATACGCATTAGACAACAAAACTGCAAATTTAAGTTCAACCATTTTTATAATCTGGACCTCGATTACCAATGTTCAGCCCTTTATTAAATTTAACTTTAAATTATTAGGCATTACAATGTTGAACTCTTTTATAATTTTAATAAGTTTAAAAAAAATATACATGACCTAATTAGTTTTGGACCCTTTACCAAATAAAGCCAGTGTTTATATAAGTTAAGTGTGTTAATAATAAATAAATTTAAATAATAAAAAGGATCTTCCATAATGAGTTTCTTAAACATGTTTAATATTAATGTTCTAGTGTTTAATAGATATTGAAATAATTTGAAATTTACTACTTTCTCGTACTTTGTCGAACTTAAGGCGTTATCTAGCGGATTATTTGAGTCAAGTTGGTGTGTGCGTATTTAAATAGAGTGCGCTTCATTATTTGTGAAACAAACTTATGTGTAAAATAAATTCCAGTATAAAATACAGTTGTACATAATTTTTTCTTAGTAACATTTTTAGGTCAAACCTATTTCATGATAGACTTATGGACGATAATTGCTTGGACTTATTGTTACATTGTATCAAATATGATAGATTTTCATATTGAATATTTAATTGGGTATAACATTATTTTTTACTTTTACATGTTTTTGTATTACATTTTACTTTAAGTATAGCTTATATCCAATTACGACGCTGTATAGCTAGTTTTTATTTAAAATATAAAACATTTTAACAATCATTTTTTATATTTTGATAATTATTTTTAAACATTTAAAATATAGTCATTTAAACACAAAATTTCGCATTTATAAGTTATTTAAGCAACTGTACCTTTTAGTATATTATTGTACCTACATATTTTTTATGATGTAATTGATATTATAAAAAATAAAATATTTAGATTTGAATGCTTAAAATATTTGCAATTGATTTTTTCCCCTTTTGTAATATCTTGTTGATTTTTTGACCTACTTGTTTCCAATAATCGAGCAATTTATAATGTCCAATAATTGTTTTATAATATTAAACGTTGTCAGATGAGTATGGAAATATTAATTACCTGTTTTAGATCACAATACTATATAGTATCTACTATTGAAATGTGCGGACATTTCAGTCGCATAAAGTTAAACATCGTAAAAAATGTTTTCCTTTACAGTTATGGAAATTTTAAATTTAAATGTCCACCTCGTAAAAAATATCGTACATTCTACTGTATTGGTATATTGCAGTAATAAATGTATTACACTAACAAGAAAATACTTCTCGTAATTGTGAAATCAACTAAGTTACTCATATATGACAGAATATGAGTGTACCTGGGTGTGAAACATAACGTATTATAAAATTACGATAGTCCCGAACCGGATACAAAATGTACAATTACAATCCGTCGATTAACATTGGTATGTGTATAAGGGTGAAAAATAAGACACACATATTGCAGCATTAAGTACGAGGCACCGGATGTTAGTAGAAATGTTAGGTAAGTTTCCGGGTTCGCGCTTGGTGTTATAATGCTGACGTACCTACAAATCTTATGCGAAAGTACTTCCTTTTTGGAAATTGAAAACGTTTACTAGAAATTAATAATTTCCTGGAGTAGTTTAATCGTTATTATGTGTGCATAATATTGAGATTTATACCTGCACGTTTGACGTTCATGGTTTTTTTAAATGTTTCTTTGAGCCAAAAAAATATCTAAGTAAAATCGTAAGAAATAATCTGATATTGGTCCTATATGTTTGGTTTTATTAATTGTTTATGATAAACATATATCTATAATAATACCTTCATTTATGTCTGAACACACCAATATTGATTTTGTTCTGTTCTGATCAGCTTAATGATAACTATTTAATATTTTAATTGTAAGACTGTTGTATAAACCATATGTTGCATAAATATAATTGTAGAGCTATCATAATGTTGTCATACTAGAAACTGATAAAACAAAAAAAAAAAGCAAATGTAGGTAATATTATATAAATTAAATTGTGATTTATGGATGATCTATTATTCTTGTGCATGACTCGGGTATTATTTATTTTACTGTTAGTGATTGCATACAATTATGATTGCATGTTGTAAAATATGAATTAATTTATAAGAATAAGACATGGTAATATTTGTTATATTTAATTTTTCTAGTAAATATTTTAAATTTTTAAATATATTAATATGTAGGTATAGGTAATATACAAAGTGATAATATGTATTTTCAAGCCAGGCAATACCATTTTGAATCCTAAAAGGGCGTTTATCAATATCCCCATGACAAAAATTGACAATTATTGTGGAAAAATAACAAATATTATGTAAGTATCTACCACTCTAAATGTTTAAAAAAGGAATTTGAATTTAAATAATCATCGTATTACCTAAGGACATTGAATAGATTGGCTGGAGCACCTATATTTAATACAGTTTTTTTTGAGTAGGATGAGACGTAACTATTAAAACGTAACTTGTATTTTTAATCTAGTTCCAAACCTACCCATACAATACACGTCCTCAAACTAGCAACGCATATGGTGCAGTTACTTATTATTCATTCAATAAGACATGAGTATACATTTAGGTATCAGGTACATATAGATAAATGATATGTACGACTAGTATACTAGTCACAACTAGTAACTTGTTTCAACTAGATATTATACCTGTTATATTACTAGTAACAATTTAAATCTCAATGTCATCATATTTTTTTGGGTTTGTATTTGCATGGCTATGGTAATATCTTGAGACGAATTCTTTCAAATTATTTTAGACTACTTTATAATGATTGAAATGTTAGTATATAGTCTTAACATTTATGCATTTATTTTTAAGTACAACAAGTTCAAATTATTTATACATGAACCTGTGCTATTTTAGCTGAAATAAATTAACCTTAGAATAATATTTAAAGAATTCAAATGGATTCAATATACGTTATAAAGTTTTTTGGTGTGCCAATTACAAAACACACTAAAGTTTTGTTTCGAATACCTAAGTTTTTCTTTAACAAAGTATTGCCATTGTAAATCAGACCAAAAACTTATTCTGAAGTCTTAAATAAACTGTCTGTGTTTAAAATTGAAACTAAGAAATTAAATCCAACTGCATTTATAATATACCTAACCATAAATTATTATACCTACCTCACACGTGGCCACGTAGGTAACCTTTTGGCAAATTTTGAATACGATTAAAACTTCAATTAAAATTTAAAAAAAAATGTTTTCATATACTTATCAAATTATTTACTTTTATTTAAATTAATAATTACTTAAAAGATTACTATATGTTTATTGAAATTCACTTTAATTATAATTGTTGTAAGTATACATAATAATATTGATATAAAATTAAACAATTATATATTTTAGTTTTTTAAATTTTTTTTGAAAACACCTCCTTATAATTATTTTTTGTATGGTGTTAAGGATTTAATAATGAAACTTTTGGTAGGTACAATATACATACAGTATACATATAAATTGTTGTTCTTGTTTTTAACAAATAGAATAATTGTTATTATTGATTAATTAAAATAAAAACCCTATAATTACCTTACAAACCCATAAAATATATATCATATATTTTTGAATACCATCATAGTTTTAAAAAAAAATGAGAATCATCTATATTCTATTGTCTGATTTATATTTTGATTTATCTGCAGAGCTATGAACCGTAGAGAATATCTATTGTACAAGTATTTTGGCTTGATTAAAATATGCCACGAAGAAATAATATGTCAATTTAACTTTTTCATTTTGAAACAGTGAATTTCAAATACCATTATATAATGAATTGAATCACATTATTGAAATGTAATGATATTAATGATATTCAGATGCATATAATTTACTATCTATTATATTTATAAAACTGTTTTTTTTGAAACTACATCAACGACGACATATTTATTATGTGCATATTTTAAATATTTTAATATTTGTAAGTACTATAGAAATTCTTGACATATATCCCGTGACGCACTGAGCATTATTTAATACAAACCCGGACAGAGTAATTTACTCTTAACGATGTAATGATTATAATGATTATTTCCGTTATAGATTGATTAACTTTTACATTTCAATATTTTAAATTGAGTTGTCACATTTATTGTCTCGTATATGTGGTTCGTATTAGGTATCGTTTATTTATTCGACAAATTAGTGAAATAAATCAAGGAAGAAATTTAAAGGAATTCCCATCGTTTAAACTTTAAAGAAAATAATATTATAATACGATAGTATTGCCGGTTGTCTTCTCTATAATATTTTAATCACACAGAGTGAAAGTAAACAAATCGCGCATAATAAACTTGTCACTGTATTATTTTTGGTTAGAAGGATTTTAATAGTCCTCTTCCCACCACAATACAGCGTTCTTAAATTATGAGAAAATTAATTATTTCATACTTTCAATTAGATTTATGTATAAGAATGAAAATCGTTTGTATTTGAGAAACATAAATAATACCCAGAAAGTGGATGCAGTATTATAACAGAGCTCTTGAGACCTCACTGAGCGTTCTTATAAGATTTCATAAGTAAAAATATATGTCCAGTAATAATATCATGACTACCGAGTTTAAATCAAATACCCCGATGCCACCCTTCAATGATTAAACGACGTTATTAAAAAGTTTGGTGAACGTACGTGTTAATATATCATTTATAACTACCAAACGGCTCCAAGTCGTTGTATGTCTTCGTTTTAAATTACCTTTGGTTTGAACCGAGTTAATATTATTTAATCTCATTATGTGTTTGGGATTTGATTGATGTCTCTTTGAAAAAATACACTCACTATTCGTCACCAACCTTATCCTACCTACCTAATTTATTCTCGTATTCGGGAGTCAGTAGAATATTTAAATTTTTAAGTTTGTCCAAATACGGGTACTCAGCAGTCAGCTGGCATAAGACGATCGTTTCTAAAATACAACAATGGCGGACTTATCTATGAAAAAATACTATAAGTGGCATATTTAGGGGTCGAGGGTTCCAAATGCCCAGGGCAGAATTTTTTAGGAGGGATCAGATTTTACCGAACGATGTATCAAAATTTTTTATTCTGTTTATTACATATTTTACGGAATTATCAATGATAAAAACAATTAAAACGTGGTTATATTATACTATATAAGTAACAAAGTATTAGGATAATATTGCATTTAGTTTATTTTGCGTGGTTCTACTAACATTTTTCAGAGGAACGCTCATTCAGTAGTTAAGTTAAAATTGTTAAATCTTAAATCATATATCTAAGATCGTGCACGAATGATAATTGTATAAATTATATGCCTGTACTTAAGCAGTTGACATCATTTTATGAGTATAAAATTGTAGATTTTCTCAAAACAAAATTGCTCATAAAAAATTGAATTTAGATTTTCCTTGTTATAACATCATCAAAATAAACATGTTCCAATACTCTTACATACCTAATTCGTATGTAATAGGTATGTGTAACAATATTTAATTTGACATAATAGACTACTTGAGAACTGGGGAAACTTCCCTTGTGAAAAACGTGTACTCAGGGTGACAGCTAGGGTACCAAAATCCTCAATATTGAAGTCTCAGCTAAACAGTCTCGTCAATTCTACTTAGATAAACACACACACACACACACACACACACATAAACGTGCATAAATGTACCAAAGTTTTATGTACGATCGACGCGGCGTAGTTTAAAGCGTATAATTATGCAGTAGCGGTGGAAACGGCGTTTCCGGAGACACGTTCGGCGCGAGCGATGGCCATCGGTGTGTATTTTTGCTGCAGTTAAAAAAAAAAATACACGCAAAAAACGCCAACAAAAAACGCTTCCAAACCGCCGCTACCGCCGGAAGATTTATACGCTTGCCGGGAAACGGGTCCCGGAAAAATACGATCGTGTCACAACTGCCGCCGACAATAAGTTATCAGACGACCGGAAATAATATACGCGAGCACACACGCGCACACACGAGCACACACGAGCACGCCAACTCGAACAATATGTGGATAATACGTGTGGCGCACTGTATTTACGCGTGTACGAGCTAAATAGGACCAGCTGTGGTAGTTCCAATAACATTCATCATGTGACATATATATATATATATTATTATTATTATTATTATTATTCTAACCAGACCCGCGGACGCCACTGCACGCGACGCGTCCCTTGTCCGACGGTCACACGCCACAGCCGCCACGGGGTACGAGCACGTTTTTTTATTTATTTTTTTTTTATTAATATTATTTTGTTTCGCTGCTGTTTTGTTTTTTACCGTTTCCCTAGCGCAAACACGAGCATTCGTGGTTTTGTACGACCGTCACATTTTGAGTTTTTCACTCCGGGATACCAAATAATAATCGTATCTCCGCGGACAGAACAACCACAACGAGTGCCAAAACATCCCCCGACAGCTTTCTGCGGTTCCCAGTGCCCTCTCCTCCATTAGACGATTACAATTATTGTTGACATCATTTTTCAACGAATTTTTCGGTTAGGTGAATTTTAAATTTCAATTTTTAGTCCGGTTTTTTTATTGTTGTGTATAATATTAAGATTTTCATTGTCACGTATTATTTTTTAATAGTCACATCACGATAATATGTTGTTTTGAGCACATTTTTAACAAAATAAAAATAAAAAATAGAAACAAAAAAACCTTAATTAAACCCATTCACTTTTTTCGTATAATATTCCAACCGACAATAATGCCCATGTAGCATAATAATAAATTATAATATAAATCAGAGTTGAATAATTGGATGAATTCAAAATATGCACTCGGAGCGTTAATATTGTAATAGCAATATATAGTCTACTTATAGAAGCGTTTTATTTTTTTCGGTATAGTGAGTGGTTGTAGAAAGGGTGAGGATGAAATTGGGTTGCGAGATTTTCGAGATTTTAGGAAGACTAATCCCCCCCCACTCTCGTTGCCTACACTGAGATACTCATGCAAACTACTTTGCATATACCGTTGAAACGCGTACGCAAGAGGACTGTATTAATGCATTCGCACGCGGTTTTTACGAAAAACTTTATTATTTTGGCAGATAGTCAAGAGCGTTACAAAAATAATGTTAGGTATTTATTATGAAAGTGTTTTTTTTCATGCAATCTGAACGCATTCGATCACACTGCATGTGGATGGGATCCTCTGAAATATTTAAGGTGCATATTATAGTTTCATAATAATTTATAATTTATTATTATTTATTAATAATATTATATAAAATACAATATAATATTGTTATTTTATAGGAAGACGATGTTACATTATGATATTTATAAGACTTGTGTGTGTATCTTTGCCTCAAAGCATACTCCGTTTTGAGAGTTTTTTTTTTATTAAATAAACAATTTAAAAGATCCCTCGAAGCACAGAATTTAAAATTCAAATATATAATATCAGTTACATAATAATGTATACCCATACCCATCAGCCATTCAGCACTTAATAAATATTTTAATAATTTTAAACTAAATACAATTTAGTGACACACCCCTTGATTGTGATTCCACTTAGGCTATTCATCGATAATTATTATTTTTTGTTTAATCGACATAGGAACAATATTTTGATTTAACATAAATGTATAATGTATATTGATACCTGCTGATAAAAATGGTCATTTTTTTTTTGTCTATCATGTATAGCTTTGCATGATACGACTTCATTAAGGTGTGAAATTGTGTAATCTTTATAACAAAAAAAAAAAAATACTTAATCCCATTGTTTGTTCAAAAGTTAGATCATATGACATATTGTGTTACCATAAAGATAGTTATTATTAATTAGCAGTTGGTCTGTTGAAATAACATACTACTTACAATTCGCAGATTTTTTGTCATAATATTTAGGTTGATAATAGTGTAAAATTAAAGTGTTCACCAACCTGATCCTGAAAAAAATAACAAAATCCACAATTAAAATACAATACTTTATTTGATAAAATGCTACTGATGCTGATGTTCTATCAGGTATTACAACTAGTTTTAATAAAATTTAAAAAATTGATAACTTAATAAAAAGGGGAAATTACCTTCTCAAAATGCATAATAATATAGTACATAATATTTATAACTTGATAGTACTACAGTTCATAGGTAGTTTGATACATATAGCTCGTCCGTATAATAGTTTTTTTAAATAAACTATGCATCGCCAAAAATATTTTATAATACATCAAGTATTAGCTTTCACGCAAAATAAATTAATATAGAGGCTTAATAAAACATTATTTATCATTGATTCTCTATGTTATTTTCTATTGAAATAAACATATTTAACATTATGGGCTGATCGTGTCAATTAGTGGAGATTCTAATCGATATTGGTTAACCTCAGACTTACCTAGGTTTTAATCGCATTTAAAATTAAGAAAAAATAATAAACCAGCTTTCAGGAAGTTAACAGATGCGTTAAGATGATAATTATAATAATAATTCATCTCTCAAGGTGAATTGTTTTTAGTGACTGACTCAAGATGATTAAGATTTTATATTTATTCCCGACGAGTAAAAAGCATTATAAATTATAATGGTTTCAAAAATAAAGTGAACAGTCTTCAATGGTTCACAAATCAAAACTTATATTATATATTGATATTCAAACTTGCTAACATCTCTTTAAAGCTTAGTCAATAGTAGCAGCAGTAAACTGTGTGACGAATTCATATAATTCATATTTTCAAGAGTAATATAGCTAAGACATTCATTTTTTTTTTTTAAGTCATTACGTGTGTTATTAAGTGCATTGTAAAAACATTTCTGAATACTAATTTATTTTTTTTTAAAACGTACACGTACTTACACAGCTCGGGGTTCACGATGATGGAGCGAAAAAATAAGAAAAAGTAGAAAAACGTGTAACAGGCAGAATTGAATGACTTTCTGCATCCCCCGGGTGTTTCAAACTTTTGGTCCCCAGTCGAATTGTGCAGAAAACCTGTGCACTGCTCGACCATAAAAAAAACCGAGAACTCTGATGCCTGAAACTACTGAAGTAGTTATCGATAAAAAATACAAGAAAAACAAACATTGATGCGTGTGGCAGAAAAGAATTCCAGAAAAATGGCCTCCCATGAAAGGTCGAAAGAGTGATAAAAATAATCCTCACCAAAGCTAACCTCCGGACATAGGATTACGGCACGATGCCCGTCTTTTTGTGACATCGTTTCCATTTCTTACCTCCATCGAACTGGAACACAAAAAAATCTAAACAGCATATGCTGTTATATCTCTATTGGGGATGTATTAAACTCTAAATAGACCTTTTTTTTTTTGCAAATATTATCAATATATAATAAACCTTAAACACACGTTACACAAGGATTCGATCACTTACTATTCATAGCCATTTTTCTTGCACAAGTATAAAAGAGAACAATGTATTGTAGAACGTTTCAATACAAAAAATAAAATTAATTAAAGCTAATCGCAGTACGATGGATAATTACCCAAATTTATGTAGTAGTATTACATAAGTAATTACTAATAAATACATGTAATGGAATGCAAGATGTTCCAACGAAAGTTAAGAGAATTATTAGTATATTTTATTCATATTGTTATAGTTTTTTTTTCTTTTAACTATTTTGCTTCACAATTATAATATTGAAGAAATGTGT
>PVMI01049754.1:0-14977 GCA_008528875.1 Aulacorthum solani
TATATATATGATACATGCACTTCGTGTAACTTTGTATTTTCTCCGGAGGTGTTGAAATCCAAATCCTACATTATTATATAATATAAAATTATTGCGTACGATATTTCAATTTCACCGCGCGACAAGTGCAACATTTGCATATTCACTTTAAACACGAAAGAGATACGCGCGCACAATAACATCTTGACGTAACCTTAGCGGTATCGTAATATCGTTACCGAGCTTGGTTAGTGCATATATAGGCACATAGCTGGTTTCTACATATTAAATATATATATATATATACATATTATACCCACACAATGGTTATAAAAAAAAATAATATCACACTTTTCGAGGTAACAATATTATACGATTCGAGAGTATACGTACGCGTTCGTCCAAAAGCACAATAATAATATTGCTATTATTGTGTATGACGATAATACAAAATACGATACTATTATGTACTAAACAAAAGGTATACTCGAGACGGTGCGCAACTGGATTCGAAATCACATTTTCTTCTTTCTACATTATGAGTCTAGTTATTACAGACACTGATAATAATAAAGTAATTAGTACTTGTGAACATGTCCTAAGTGGATTTTTTGAAGTGTTGTAAAATATTTCCTCATACCTAGACACGGTCTATAGTATATATATATATATTGTTCTATATTGTATTCGCGTATTTTGTACGTAAATTTTCAAGTGTGTGTACTCAACCAAGTTAATTAAATGATGAAAGGAAGCCTTTTTCTTTTTTGAGTTATCAACAATTTCGAACACGTTTTTTTTTCGTTTCAATAAGACCACTCATGTGCTGTGTACCACTGCCTCAGTGCTATGTACTTACTTATATATTATGTACCTACATACAATAAAACAACTTTTGGCCAGTATATTATTGGTCGTAATACATTTAGGTAAGTACGCGATATTTCTTTAATTTTGATGGTTGATCATATTACTTATGTGATTAACCGAACATTGATTTTGAATTAATCAAAAAAACTTTGGTTCTTGTAGGAGGTAACTGGAATTTATATTAACGTATGGTGGACGGTTATAAAAATTTGGCAAAAATATAAGAGTCAACTATCAGTTAAATTTAATACCGAACCGTCTAGCATTACTATTACTATAATTGTCATTTCTCATTAGAATTTACCTCATCGATTCAATTAGAATAGAGTGAAACCCGTTGAACACTCTATCACTTACAGCAAGTACGCCTCTATATTACGCTAGCGTATTAATAAGTATACGCTTTTAAGTAGGTAATGGATGTTTGCATATAGCACAATTAACCGTCTAATGCTGAGAGACGATTCCTGCAAAATAATTGTAAGCTATTATATTGATTGTGATGGCAAAATCAGTACGACCGGCAAACCTTTTTCCCATCACAGCGGATAATGTAAAATATAGCCTATAATATAAAATATAAGTCGAGGTCAAGATGTCGTCGACCGTCTCGCACTAGCTTTTCTCTCTAAAGCACTTTAAGATCCATATTCTGTAGTCCAAACGATACAGTCAACGGCGATGATTCATCGCAAATAATTATGCACATAATAATATTGTAATCAAAATAGATATATTAATAGAATAGATTATCAGCCGCAGTGGTACGCAGCCGCTGAGTGGGTGCGACGCAATTATTATAAATAGTTTTCTATTCTCTGTCCATATACCTGCATATGAATAGGCAAAAGGGCACGTATAGACGATGGAATGTTGTTCGGTATTTTGGCCTTAGTTTTGCGGTAGCCGGGCATATACATATTTACCGTGTGTGTGTGTGTGTGTGTGTGTACATATAGAAGTAGATAGGTACTAGGTACTATCAGAATGCTAATCGTGTTCAATGGGGTGGGAATTAATTACTTTGTGTACAAGTAAATCATCAGAGGCGACGACCTCTCTTTCTCACCCATCCCAACCTCACGTACACGCCCACACACACACACACACACACACACACACACACGCACAAGGACTGTCCGTGAAAAGGCGAACAGGTACCATAATGACGTGGACTACATCACAAGGGAAAGCGGTCTGCGGCTTGCGAGCGCGGTCCGGTAAGTCCGAAGCGACAATAATCGGGAAACTGAAAAGCGCTGTGGGATAGTGCGCGCTTGCGTCAATTAATCGGATTGATTTCGACAGCGTGCACAATAAATACGTACATATTATATACATGCACAATCATATGTGTATACAGTTAAATATATATTATATATACTCGGGCTGCACGGACACCGGCTCGGAGGGTTTTTAATTAAAATTCGCACCCCGATCGTATTTAATATATAAAGGTACAACGCATATAATAATATAATATAATACGTTACTGCATTAAATATACCGCCTATATAATATAATAACTTCGTGTTGCGACACGATGCGTGAACGGAGACAGGATTTTTATTCGTTTGCATACCGTTTTAATACACTTTATAGGTATGTCTATGATGTGATAATATGACATCCTGCCGACACCTGCAGCTACAGTAGTTGTAGTACAATATTGGTGAGTAGGTGTGCTGCTCGCGTGTCCTTACTTTTTTTTTTCGTTTCACTCGTATATAAATACGACTGAGGAGAGAATGGAAAAAAAAATAAATAGAAGTATAAGGGAAACGGTCAATATTCGTCTGCACCGAGTCATTTATCCCCAAAAACAACACTCATTTTTCAAACGTCCGGGTTTAATGTGCACGCGATACGTTATTTCCAGGAGTAAGTTTACATAAAAGATTTAACTGCGTAAAAAATTACACCGAATTAATCCCAAACTATCCAATTAAGTAAGGACATGTTACAAATTAGAATTTCGAGAGTGTTGAGGAAAAAAATAACATACAATATTGCATTATAATGTATTATTATAATATTTTACTGATACGACTGTTTTATCGGAATTTATCACGGACGTCATAATATTATTGTTGTGTATACAGTGGTAGAAAAATAACGCAGACGGTTTTAAAAGTTTAACCCCTCCCCCCTCCCCCAAGAAGCATATATTACAATAATATTATGTACTGCCGTTTAATGCATATTATATTATACGTGTAATGACGATGTAATGATAAAAATATATAAAATATAATGCGACAAGATTTAATTATTTTCAAAATAAATCAACCAGGCCAAGAACCCGAATCGGAATGCATTAATAGTATGCAAAACAAAAGCTCTTGTTAATATAAAAATAAGTGCTTACTATTAACTTAACAAATTATTATCGTTAAACGATCAAAATAGAGAAGACAAACAATAGTTATACCAAATTATTATTGTGAAGTTTTCTGTTCATTTTAAAATGCATTCAGTTAATGATTTTTTATAAAATAATTCTTTTGAACCCATAATTGTTGATAATTTTTTGGTATTTCGTGTTTTTTCTTCTACACAAAAAAAACTGTCTGGAATAGCCTTTAAAAAAAATATAAACTAAATTAAGTAAATTATGCACGCATAATAATAAATAGCGTATAATAAATCTTCGAAATGCTTTTGCGGCACCTGTTATTTAATTTGCGAATTTTTTTCTTAATGTTTATAGATATTATAATATAGGGACTGTAATTTAGAGAAAGGGATAAAAAATAACCATCCTAATGAACAATTTATTAAAGGCGTGCATCAGGTCAATTGACACTATATGACACCTACTGTTATTAACAATAATTAATTTAGAATAATTCTAAAAAAAAATGTTTCTAATAGACTAATATAGCTATACCTGCTTGTCAAGTAAGATTTAATTAATCAAAGTACTTATAAATTGTCATATCCGCAAATTTTATTTATAACTTATCATGTCCAATGATCTATAACTATGACATGGCCAGCGTAATACATAATATCTTATAGTTTTTAATATTCCAAATAATTATAATATGTATAAAGAAGTAGTTGTCTGCATAAATATTATAATAAAGCACACTTAACACATATTACATATATAGTTTAATATTAATATTAAGAAATTGTTCTGAAATGTACCTATCTAATGAACGAGCTTGGAATTCAAAAATCACATTACTATAGCTCATCATATTTTTGTGTAAACAAAATTGTGTTGGTACTTAAATTATAATTTACGGTTTTAATTGTTCGACTCTTACGTTTTTACTGCCTTGGATAAATAATACCTACTTCAATTCTTGGGAATTACCAACCGCTCTCTCCCCGTGGCTCATATCTATTATTATAGGACTGCCGCCTCGTCCTTTTTCTTCAATAACACAACGGCAATTATTGTATTCACTCGAAATAGTTTTGCATAAAACAACGTTCACCA
Organism: Aulacorthum solani; assembly: GCA_008528875.1. Lineage (NCBI taxonomy): Eukaryota > Metazoa > Arthropoda > Insecta > Hemiptera > Aphididae > Aulacorthum > Aulacorthum solani. The sequence goes on from PVMI01049754.1 coordinate 4,301, forward strand.
CATTCGCTATAATTTAATTAAAATATTGTAACAACAACCATCTACTCGTTCCACCTTCTTATGTTTGCACGACCTATTGCAGCTGGAAACAACAAAGTGAGTCTGATCGATATGCCGTTCCCATACAGTGAACATCTGTCGTCATCACCGTCGGCTATTTTTTATCATTACATTTTTTGACGAAAATAATAATATTTCGCTCTGGTCTCTTATTGATTTTGTCGTTAACATGAAATGGACACCGCCGTCGCCGTTTAAGACCACCAAAATTGTAAACGCACGTACGGCGTAATATTTCCAAAGTATTGGAATAAAATTACCGATAATGTAAAATAAAATACGTTCGAGCCTAAGTTTTTCAACCCCTCGACGTCGTCGTACAGGAATGGAGAAACATTTTTTACCACTACTTTGCACTGTTATACGTAAGATTTTGTAAATACCAAAAGGATTACTCTTCAAATTATGGCGTTCGTTCAAGCAGTAAAAGGTTTTTCCCTATATAGTGGGAAATCGTACTATTAGACATTTTTCTTGTTTACCAACCCTTTTAAGATTTCTGAAATACAACTAAAGAATTCAAAAATTCCATTGGATCATTATTAGTGGTCACTTTCGATTTTATATTCAAAGCAAGTAAATCTAATAATATTATATAATAATTAATAATAATAATATGACCGACATTACTTGAAGATACATTTAAAAACTAAAAAATGATTTAAATCAATCATGTGATTGATCAAAATAATGATATTTATATATATTTTATACTATATTATGTATTTAATACTTGAACGTCGTGTATTGAGAACTATATTTTTGTTTACTTGTTCGCACCTCAGTATGGCATAGTGGTGTGTTGTTTATCGTACACTTAAATATGAAAATGAAAATAATCGTATTATCTTATATCGTATAATTTACCATAATATAATCAAAGATTTTACAATACAAAGAAATTTAAAATTACATCACCATCAAGTTTAAATATGATTTAGAGTAAATTCAATTATAAATATTTATAGCCGGATTTTCGAGGATTACGAAATATTTGTTTTAGTAATATTGAAATACGCTTAATAATAATTGAATTCTATAGTTTACTAAAAATGATAATAATTTGATACAGCTGCAATCGATGTACTCCCGTGTCTTTGGGGTTATCAACTGTTAATTTTTGAATAAAAATACAATCAACTTACCCGGATATACGCTGTTAGGTGTTAGCCGTTTTTCTTGAAACCCAAGAGCTTAAGAAGCTTGCGCACAAATGGAAAAACAAAAATGTTGCCCGTTTAAAGTATACCCGCAGTACTTACTGGATTAAACGATTTGGTATCTGCTGTTACCTATACCATTATGCGGGGGTCACACTAAATCATCAATATAACATCATTTTAAAACCGATAAATACATTCCTCGCTCAGGATCTTAACACAATACATAAATAAATAAATAAATGAATGAATAAAATAACTCATAAGTTCTTTATTTATTTATTTTACTTTAATGCTTGAGATCCGTGATAAACGATACAGTCGTATATTTTATTCGGAATACGGTCTTATTGAAAAGTTAAAGCGTTCGAACCTTAGAAAAATGAATGCGTTCAACGTACATTTAACTGTTCATTGATAAAGTTCTGAAAGCCCTGGCTGTTTATACGCACCATTATCCGGTACCGTACGGTAGCATTATAAGTTTATAAGTTATTTTCGAACGTTAAGTACTATGTATAAAGTCTATTTGATATTGAAATTAAAAAAAAAAAAAATCCGAGATAATACACGATGATATATTTTTGTTTATGAAAACTAACTCACGGACATTGTCCTCCGAATGATTATACAGCTTGAAAGTACGCAAAAGTATCTATACTGTAAACGGGAGATACAAAACTCTAACAGTTTTAGTTTACTTAGTGATTCATTGTGATGTATAATAGTTATGTAATCTACCTACTAATCAAATGTATTGTAATCGACAACATTGTTACATGCTATCTTTAGTAGCGTCGTTTAACCTTTGCGACTTGTGTATATACAAAGCATCATATTGTAGTGTTTAGAATCACATCACTCGATTAACTTTATCTAAAATTGTCGACGAATTCAAGTGAATTCGCTATAAGTAATGATTTTCACTGAATATTATTTAGTATCATCGAGACCAAAAATACCTACCAAAACAAAATACTTACAGCCGTTGTATTTATAACAAAACGAAAAAAACTTTCCAAAGACAAACTAATATCGTCTTTAATTATTAGACTGTGAAGATTGAAGCTATAGTGTTAATTAAGACTATGAGGACAACTACAAAATATGCAAGTGTAAAAATTCAAATTTATTGATAGTTAGGTATTACACTAATAATTGAAACCGAATTTTTGAAAAATTCTTAAAATTTTCTACAGCAACGAATTCGATCAACAGAGTTGATATCTCAAGTCCAAGATGGTAAATCTGCGCGTACACGAAACGGTAAAAGCAAAAACAGGGACTGAGTGCATAATATGTAATGTAGTTCCAATAAAAGTCGGCTCGCACACGCAATTTATTTAATTTTCAACTACACTTGTATACCTATATAATACATACTGCGTGTCGAGCCGAACAACCGTTTAACTGTCTGGCGATATTATATGTTTTACGAACCACTGTAATAATAAATAATTTTCTTGTAAAAGTTGATTTAAGAATTACCCGGAGGATTATTGGTAAAACTTTTCGGAACCAATTCGGAGCGTACAGATCGGGCAAAAGCAGCATTTAGGGGTGGTGTAAAATTAAATAAATGCCTCGACTCGGGGATTAATAAATATTTTTCTTTCTGCCGGAAAAGTTTCCTTGTGGTTTTTGATAAATTGTTTTTCAAATATTATTTTTATTAATAACAACACGCACGCGCCACACAGCACACAAGTTCTGCAGACCCGGCTGTATACGATGACACGTGATATGTAGTTTACTTAAATATTGTACGTAATTAGTATCAGTATACAAACCTAGTGTAATCATGTTTAATCATCGAACTCATAAACAAACACGTTTACTTGGAATATTAAAGACTTGATAAAAACAGTGTCCGATAATTAATCACGAAACGCTATTTTGACGCAAAGTAAATAGGCTTACCAATAAAATGATTAACGAGCATCGACCGAGTCCAAACCATAAATTTTACTGCATGGTATTCGTGTTTAAAAACAAACCCTGGTCTTGTGTTTTTTCGGATTTTTTTTTTTAATTATGGGCTCCGAGCTACTATTTAATTAACTGATAACGAGTAAAATCGTTATGTGCACGACCGTAAGACTTTAAATAATAACTTTATTATCAAGATGGTAAATATAATTCGTCATGATCAACAAGGGTGCCACCCACAAACAGAACCTCCGTGAAGAGACAAACCAACAGTTATTTATTGTGAGTGAAAAGATAACCTATATACCTGTCTATATTATAATAATACACAACAACTCTCTTAGCGATCTACAGCATAATAAATGCGTGTACTTATATTCAACCCAGTTCAATCTCTAAGTGCTCATACAATTTTTTTCCAGATTTATCGAATAAATAATAATAACCTCGTATATAATAATCGTCTGCGGGATGTATTGAATTTCAAAAGTACAATAATATTAATGAATAATCGGGAATAACAACATTACAAAATAAACAAGAACGTGTGTTATGGTTTCAACAACTCTTATGTACTATATATAATATCGCGATGATATCTAATTGAAGGAATTAATTCTACCTACCTTTATAAAAAAAATAACGAACTGTGTTTTATACAAATATACATTTTTAAAATGTAGTATAATTATAATATAGGTAGTACAGTTTTAATAGATATTATATAAGGGAATTATAGTCTCTTATATAGGTACATTACCCTATGAGCGCACCCTTGGTCATTAGCCAAAGGACTTTGTTCGGCTAAATGTATTTAATCGTACTTACAACGACAGGGTTCAGACTGACCTTTACGTAGGTCGAATCTCAAGCATATTATAGTGCATGTTATATGTATGAACATAATAGCGCTCCTCAACCTTTGTGTGCACCTTTAATTTAAGTAAAAATGTTCGCTAAAACGCATTACTGAATAAAGTTAAATGTTAATACGGCACTATAATAATAGTAACGACAACATACCTCGAGACTTACGCAGCTAGCAGTAGTAATTAAAATACCGCAGCCGATTGTATTATATTTTCAGCGTATCAAAAACCATAAAGGCCTTCAATAGGTACGGAATTCATAATTTCACACTTTATTTTTAACGAAATAAATCTAAGCCAAATGCACGAGTTAAAGTATGCCGGACAAAATAATTCACTCTCTCATAGTATTAGGATTACGACAAAATGTCGTGTGGCCAGATTATTGTATGCGACGATATCTCCAACCTCAGTCCGTCGAGTACCTCCCGAACGGGGCTGCGACCCTGTGCAGTGTTTAAAAGAAACGCTGGTCAATAATTAGTCGTATTACGCGTAGTGACTGACGTACGATTATCAGTGAATTTATTGGAAAGTGCAACGATACTGTACGTGTTAGCGTGTGTTAGCAATGGGTCCAAATACCGCGTTTGGACCGAGTCCTGTTGCAGTGGTCTGCCCACCGAACCGACGTGGTAACCGCAAAATAGTACAATAGGTAAATATATATATATTGTATATAATACGATTCCGGTGCAGTTTTTATCGGACCGAAACCTGCGGACGCGTTACGCCCCGCAATGAGACTGCACGGCCGTAAAAGTTTCCACTACCCTTTTTGTTCCAGCCACCCTCACCGCGATAGTCGTATACGGCTCATACAACCCTCCGCCGGAGCCACCTCCGTTCTCAATTCACGTAATCTCGAAACGACGGAGAACGGAAGGGGGGGCAGTGGTGTTAGTGGTAAAGGTATCTCCCCCCCCTCCACAACCGGCCACTGGAGTATAACAATTACCGCAATAAAAACAAAACCTCCCCTAACCTCTTACCACCCATTCCGCTTCGCCAACACTGTATCGCCACTGCGTCCGCCGAACAGCCAACAACTAGCTCCACTACCCCCTCTCGACGGTCACTGCTTCCACCGATACGGTCAAACTTTGGCCCTCTCAATTATGAGAATAAATTACAACGACCACTCGTATACATAATAATATATAAAATAATAATACGGTCTAGTGCATATGGTCGCACAACGCGTCACCGATTATATTTCGTTATTGCCATACTTGAACACAATAATTATTAATTTTATCTTGACGATATCCGATCGATAAAATATGTGACTCTTATACTCTATCGACCTTAAATTGTTTTTTTTTCTTTTCGAGAACATCTGAGACGGTGTTGAAACTGTCGACTTCTAACGTAGAAAATATTATTGCGATAAAGCGTGCGAAGATTTACCATAAATTTGACACTTGCACGGTTAAACTATAATAATTATATAAGTACCCTCGTTATTACTTATTAGTTACTGCGGTATATTGTTCGTTATTATTTATCTTTGCACATACCGTTGCACGTTATTCAGCGTGTTATGCTCACTACAAAGTTGAGGTTTCCAAAGTTTCTAGACACCTTTTATGTATATGGCACTCTAAATAATTTACACTAGTCCTGAAATGTTTAATACCCATACTCCCCTTAATAATATTGTGTTCTTGAACGATATAGATAATTTTCAATCTAGCTCATAAAAGTAAAGAATTTTTTTTTCCAGTGTATTGAAACTAACTAATAAAAACATCGCCTTGTGTATGGAATAATAAGACCACACTACCGATAACTTATTTTGATTAGATAACATGACGTTTAATTCGATTTTAGATTAGTTATACGATATTTTGCGATATTTGAGATCGGTTTCCCTGAAAGTTGTTAAAATTTGATTTACGCTAAACTAAAATAAAAAAAATATTATATATATATAATACTCACAACTGAGTACCTACCTACCTATAGTACTGTACGCATTGTAAAATCGGTCAAAATGAATCGGAATCGTATACCTATAATAACGCGAATGCAGACGCTCTTTGGATGGCATAAATTAGAGGTGGGCTATAATATGTAGGAGTCTCGTGCGAAATATTACCATTATTATTTTACTACTAACCATATGGCTGGTAAGACATATCAAGAAGTTATGTGTCCACTTTTAGCGATCTGCGTAGAAACTTCGATTCTTTCCCATAAATCTAATTCTCCTATTCTCGTACATTATAATATTATCATTATAATGTGTGTGTGCGGAGTGAGTGTATTATTGAGTTCACTCATAATCGGACTTTCTCCATCTAAAACCACGTGTGCACCCATCATCACTCTCGCCAACCCTCCCCACCCAACAACACATGCCATTCTTCACCGCCGCCAATCGACTTCCCGATCGCATCAATCATCATCATAGAATGTGATAATATCATCGACCCAGTATGTCTATATTATTATACGCACGTATTTATCCTTAAAGTGTATGCATTGTTCACATCCCGTCATCGTGGTAGCATCACTACAATATCACATTATTATAGAAATAATAATATTGACTTTAAAACAATAACGCTAGACGTTCATAAGTCTCGGAGAGTACTCAACGCACATAAGCATTGGGCTGACTCGAATTATTAAGCCGAAATATCGTCGTCTTCCGTGTACTTGATAATAATAATGTGATATAATAGCCCCGGGTCTACATTTTTTAAATGTCATGCAAACGTTAAATAAGCCCCGTAAAATATGCGCATAGAATATTATCATTTTATTATAATATAATATGTATTGATAAATTGCTACGAAAAAATATATGTTCTTTCGAGGAAACCTTTTAATTTCGCTAAATACCGTTTGTTAACCAAACAGATAAACAATACTGTGAAATGTAACGATTTCATGTAAGATGTAATCAACAATTGTAATATGTTCAAATATATATTTTTTTTATTTAATAAATTCATGGAGACTATAGACATTGGTTGTATTGAATTAATGTACGTTTGTAGTTCACACTATATCTTAAATCACATTGTGAACTACAATAGATTAGTTAAACTAGACAAAATAATAAAAGTTATCTTATAGTCTTATAATATTGCATAATGTATATTATAAATGTGTTGTGTAGGTTTTTATGTCACAGTTATGTAAATATATGGTTTAAATATTATTAATTAAGAGTAAAAAAATATAATATTTATTACCTATGTATAAAATTTAGTTCCATTTCATTCAAATATAATATGTAAGACGTATATGATAGTATAATTTATTATTTTAAAATAATCAAATGGCATGGATTATTTTGAATATCATAATGAAACATAAGTCAATTGTCCAGTAAAATTTATAATTAAATTAGCGTTTTTAATAAATTACAAAATAAATAGAAAATGTTTACTTATATTGCCATTATCGATGGTCATCGCTGTATAATATTATTGTATGGTTATTTCGATTATTTATAAATTTCAAGGCATTATTAGTTACTACATGCACTAATATTTATTACATAAATACACAATACATCACTTAAAAATAAAAATAATTGGTTTTCATACTTTTTTTGGTAGAAACGAGAATAGGACCTTTTTCATTTTTGGCGGAAATGGTCAATATAATTTGGGTGGAAAAGGGTCACCCTTTTAAACTACCCGGAATCTGTTTATTTATCACGTATGTGGCTACTAATTATAAACAAAACTTGAGCCATTTAGGGGACAATCGAAATATCGAATATTACCCACTGTGTATGCTGTATTATTAAGTAACAATATGTGCAATATATTGTACTGGAAGAAATTCAACAACAATACGCTGTAATCGAGATCGATTTTTCTTTTTTTTTCATTTAAACATTGGTCCTACTTTTAAAATGAGAATAGTGCATTTATGAAATGGAACATACTCAACGAAAAATGTTAGTCGATTTCATTGTCGTCGATGACATTGTGTCATTGGATCTTTTAAGAGTTTTCTTCGTTGTCGAGAAATTAATATAAAACCCAAGTGAACCGTCTTTTAAATTATTAGTGCCATTTTTCTTTGTTTTTTCTTATTATTATTATTATTATTATTATTATTAAAATAATAATAATAATAATAATAACAAAATATTTCATGATGAAGTGTTATAATATTCACCGAGTCGGGGACATTATGCAAATTTAATGTAAAAAAATTAATTAATAAACCACCCACTGGTTTTCTTGAAACTGGAAAAATCCTACTAATAAAGTCAACAAAAGCACAGCGATTATTCAAACTAAAAGCAAATTAAAATATTTCAAAATGATAAAATGTTGAAATGTATTTTAAATTTTACAGATTTCAATAAAAATAAAGCTTTTTCCAATCCAACTTAGACTGGTCAAAGTAATGTTAAGTAATCCTACACCATTAGCTAAATATCAACATATTTATTTGAGAGCATGTTCCTACAAAGTATATTTTGTAATTAATAAAAAGCAAAAGTATATAGACACGTACTTACCATATACGTAATAGTATATTAAGCATGTAACTTATTGTATTTCAGGTGTCAATCGAATATAACGAAAATAAAAGATTTTCAAATAGGTATATTAAGTGGTTTTTGATCTAGGTAATCATTATATTTTAACAAAATTTTTGCATTGTTGGTACCTCAATTCTTCTGTAGGTTATAACAAAAAAATGCCAGAGTTCCATCAAGACGTATAATTGAGTGGAACGGAATCAATTATGAAAACAGATTTGAATTCTTTTTACAATCATCTTTGTAGTTTGTATCCCTCACCCCCTGTTTTTAATTTAATATTAATTTGTAAATTACTTTTTAGAATTAAAAAATACAAACAATGAAGTATAGAATTATTGAGATCTAAAATTTAATTTCCAAAAATCTGAAAAGAACGTAACACAGATAACATTGTTAAATTGTTTAATCCTTTTTTTTAAATGTATGATTAATCGTTTTTTTAATCATACTGATGGAATTCGTAAAAGTCTTTGAAATACATAAAATTTAATTTAAGGAGTTAATAAGGCAACTTCACTATACGTAATGAAGGGTTATGTGACAAGCCTGCCCAAATAACTATTTATAATCCATCTTATTGATCTTGTTTATCTGGTTGTCTAATTGATTTTCTCTTAATAAATACCGAGACAGAGGCCCCATAAATGTGATTCTTTGAATGAAAAAAAAACTAATAATAATCTAAATTGTAGCTTGATCAATCCATAAGTATAGAACTGAATAAAAAATTCATATATGTTTTTATTCCCTTTTTAGAAAACCATTTTAGACCCGGTGATAAAGCCAACAATTATTCAAGCACCGTCCATACAATTATGCATGGTTCAAAATCGCGGGTACATTAGCAGATGGAGAGAGAAAAAGAAAGAGAGAGAGAGAGAAATTGGTAAGATTTTTGTCAATAAAGTGCGCTCTTAATAAATCTATCTACCTACTACAACATTATTGGTTTTTGTATATTTGTATTATAATGCGTATACAGCAAAATCGTATATAAACCATCCAACAGTTTGCCGTCGACTTCTTGGGAACTTGATAGACATTTAATAAAACTCTAGACTTCGGACCTCAGATTTTTCGGTGAACTCGGTAGTCTGTTTCGGTCGTATAAAGGGAGAGTTGTCAAAATTGTCGAAAACCCAACTATAGCCTTTAAGTTACTCTAATCGTTACTAAAATAAAAATGTAATAGAATTCCTTCGTTTTTAAAACAAAAAAGTAACTATGGTACCTTCAAGTCAGGGAATTATCATTTTTTTTTATCAGTCAATAATAAAATGATGGTTATTGTTCTGATATCGAACACTTTATTATATAGGTATATAAAGTTTGATACGTTGCGATTGTCGTGATTGTATATTATTGTTTGATAAGAAAGACGTCCATCACCATGTGTAAAGCTCGATATCCGGTATACACTAAAACGCCATGGTGGACGTACCGATCGTCCTCGTTGCAACCTTTAAAAACAAACTTTTCGGTAATTTGTGCAGCCCCGAAAAACATCCAACACTTCGGTAAATCGTTTATCAAAGTTCTACTGTCATTGAACCCCTCTTTTTTGTTATTTTGAGCATTGTAACGCTAAGTTCACGACTATAACATCAAAATTATTTCAGAACCCTATACATAAATACTAGGCGACAACGTCCAATATGCATATTATACATTATAGACGTCTACATGCACACGCAGTTGATTTTTTTTTTTTTTTTGAAAGATTGTGCTGCGCATTCATGCCAACTATAAATACACAACACACGTACTACACCGTGAATATTAAATCTGAAACCGTAGTTTTACGAATTCATCGGGTTCACAAATACATCAGCCAGCGGTGACACTTTATTTACACGTGGGCGGGGGATTTCATCGTTTCGTCTGTCACCGCAGTCGTGGTTATAATAAGAAAGAAAACCAACCGCGGTCGTCCGTCAACGCTTCTGCAGTACCTACGCAGAGTATACCTAATCGAATCATCTTGGGCGCAGGTATATACAATGTATGAGACAATACAAACGACACACACACACACACACACACACACACACACACACACTCACACACGATATAATACAAATTTTCGAGAGATATTTTTAATTAAAAACAAAAACAACGCAGATTTTCATCTCGCCCG
>PVMI01049773.1:6615-18394 GCA_008528875.1 Aulacorthum solani
ATATGACTTAGTGAGTATAAATTATGCATGCTTGCCCAGTATAATTATTGTACTATTTTTATGTTATTCATGATTACATAGAAATTATTATTAGAGATGGTTTTAAAAGCACTCACATCATATCTAAAAAGTCAATGTGTGTTTACTTGGAAATACCAAAGAACTTTTTAGTCTTTTCTCATGTATAATATTATGTTTCAACTGTTTTGAGTATACTTGTCTTCCTCTTTGTTGATTAGATCACTGCAATACACGAGTTTAATTGTAAAACGTTGTATACGAAAAACAATTCTACTCCTGGATTACATCTATTTCTAAGGGTATGTACCTACATTATTATAATACTGTAAGCTTTGCTCACTGATCGCTTTACTCACCAAATTCAGTTCAATATTTTAATTTTTTATGTATTCCGAGAAAATATAATATATAACATTAATAAAATGAATTTAAACTATAGTAAAATGTATTATATTTATAATAATTACAATTAATATTTTAATTGTACGACTGTTATATAAACCATATGTCACATAAATGTAATTGTAGAGCTATCATAGTTGTCGTATTAGGAGTTAATAAAAAAAAATTAATTTCATCATATTAAATAAAATAAAATACACGCATATACAAATGAAATAATTCCAATTAATTTTTCATCAAATCTGCAGTCAATCCTAATTTTCGCATGACTTTTACATCGTGAAAATACAATGTATAATTGACCATTTGTAAATATAGTCTCTTTACATATTATAACAAATAATCAAACTTTCCCAAAGCTTTGTCCCCATGATTTATTAATTATCATGGCAAATGTAAGTCTCTCTGGGAGTTGTAATATTTTCAAGATGAAAGGAAAATCTGAACTTCCACTTGTCCCAAGTGTTATGAAATATTACCATTTTTGTCTCATGTCGAAATCTTACAATTTAATTTATAGCCTTGTCGACTTTAATCACTTTTAATAGTGTTTCATTACACAAACAATCAAAAATACATACATTTTTTAGAATATGATAATGCGACTTGACTACAGATTCAGTGAAGTGGATGGCAATTCTGAAGGTGTCAGGAATGCAAAATACTCAGGTGGATAACATAAAAACATTTTTTCGCTATCAGCAGCACCCACGCCAAGAGAATCAGCTGTATCAGCGGAAACCACAGAGTAATAATATAACGGAAATACGCTTAATGTTATCACTGGGCATACTTGATAAAATTGTATAATTCATATTTTTACGTCAACATTCAAGCAACTAAAATTGCTCTCGTATTCATTGATTTTAAAGTCTAAAGAAATAAATTCCAAATGGATACAACTCAACAATCAAATCATTACAAAGCAAATCTTCAAAGATATTGAAAGTCTTGATCTTATTATTATCGATTGAATCTCCATCGGCTTTCATATTTTTTTTTATGTTAGTATTCACTATATGATGAACTTAACTCTTAAAATTGGGAGAAGTAAACTTTCTTTACAACTGGCAACACTTGTTTTAAATCTCATCCTAAGATAAATGATTTACTAGCAAATTGCAATTTTGAATTTTGAATTTAAATATTAAGTTTCACCTTAAAGTCAATACTAAAGTACTACAATACAATAGTGTAAAAAGGATCGTCGTATAAATAAAATATATTTTACGATTTTATTTTTGTGGAGTAAGTAACTTCAAAAATTTATAAAAAAATATAGTACCCATGTATTCTAATATTTCTATTTTCTATGACCAAATAAGACATTTTTTGAAGATTCATGTTTGGTACCTACATTTTCATTTTTTTTTTTTTTTTTTGATCAAAAAACAAACATTTTATCAACTTAAATCATACGTTGTCATCAATTTATAAATTTCAAATGGCTTTTAATAGCTTAAAAGCTAAAATATCTTATTTATTCAATATGAAATATACGGCTTATAGTAATACTATGTTTAAAAATGGTAGTTTAAATGTTTTATGTATATTTCAGGTATATATTATTATTTTTTTGTGACTCAGAATGAAAAAAATGCAAAATCAATTTTGTCAAAATCTGGTGTCTCTTGAAAAAATTCCGGATTTTTCGATTGTTTTCCCATTTCTAGAAAAATTCATGATATTTTCACCACTCAACTTACCAACTACATCAATATGGCTGAAACCACCATAAAAATGGAAATTTTAGATAATAGTTTTGCTTCGTAGCATGACGATGATAGACACAAAAAAGCAGACATCATTGTAAATCCAATACATTCCTCGCTTCTCTCATAATCTAAAATAGTATAATATTTTTTCACTAGTATCTGTATCACAGGTTTTACTGGTTTAAATTAGCACAACTAATTTATTTAATTCAATAGTTTTGAATAATTAGAGTTTTCATTAATAATATATATTATTAGTATAATTAATTCATAATCTATCAACATATATACACAAACCTAATCAAACTGATGAGTGATGCTCATCTTTGTGTTTACCTACTTTGCTTACTGAACAAAATTAAGTCATCATTGCAACAAAACTATATAAATAGAAATAATCTAATAATTTCAAAACATACTTTTATTTATTACATACGAGCTTTGCCACATCTAACACAGATGCACTGGTTAATTAAACTAACATTGGTTTGAATTAAATATGTATTTAATTACATCAAAGTATGTAGTATAAGTAGTTTAAAAAAATGTCAAACTACTAAGTTAGTTGAAATATTGCTACAAAAAAAACGTTTATTTATTAAGAGTATTGAGAAACTTCTATAGCAAATTATTTTTGGTAAAAGTATTAATCTGTTAAAAAATGCGATACATACTACAATGATATAAATTAGTTTTTTTAAATATATTCTTGTTTTAATTTAGTAAAGACTGTAGATAATACTAAAATAATTCTTAACCAAACCTCAATATGTAAAGTACGCAACAAGCTATAAATAGTAAGATAAAATGGTATAGAGTTGATAGCTAATTGATGTTGCTATTAGTTAGTTATAATTTAAAACTAAAATATATACATATTATTTGAATGCACCTACATTAAACATAAATGAAGACGTCACTCTGCACAGGAACCTTTATTAAGGTTTTTCGTAGAATTACTAAATTTATAAACATTATACTTTGTAATTTTACTACTAGAAATTATATTTATATGTGGTTATTGAAACTTCATCAAATATATTATACGATGAGTAGTGCAATTTTTAAGAATTAAATTAACTGTAGTTATTATATAAGTAAGATTGAGTTAGGCTTACTTGTACAAACTGAATAATTTTGGTTTTTTTTTTAAGTTTTTAATAAATACTTTATTAATGGTTCAATATCGTATGAATAAAATTGCATAATTATAAATAAATAAAATATTCTTATTCTACGGTATAATCGTTTTCGCAAAGATATGGTTAAGGTGTAATTATTTGCTTATGAACATTTACATTTACGACTACACACATTTTCTCATTCTATATTAAAAATGTTAGTATAATATGGATTTTTTAAATTATGTACAATTATTTAAGCATTGTCTTTTTTTAAATTTAAGCCAGAAGCAGGCATGTTACACCGAATATGTGGACCTTAGTGTAATGTGTAAATTGCAATCGATGTTTAGATTCTACATATTTTAATATACAGAAACCGAATAGCCAATACTATCATTAATATATACCAATATGTTTGTACTAAATATAAGTTAACGACATTTTATATCAAAGAATGAATTAATGCATCATATACAACAAAACAATAATGGATTTACAGAATGCATTTAAAAACCATTCGGGAAATTTCATCATTAAACTACACTCATCAAAAAATACATACATGGGAAAATACAGTACACTACATTCATTTTTGTCCAGGCAAAACTAAATTCTTATTAAATTAGAAAATGGACCTAGATATTTGGAAAATGGAAGTTATGTAAATTATCGAACCCACAAACCCCTGTTCATGACGCTATGAATGATTTAGCATATTATAATGGTGTTAAAGAGAATTCAATTTTGGGGTTTCGGCAGGTATAATTAATAATCAAACTACATTATATTAATTATTGCTATTATTATCATTGTTATACACATATAAAATGTAATAATATCGTCAAGATTTCTCCACAAGGAAATAGGTATTAATATTTTGTTAATAATTGTATACAAAATTACAAACATTTAAGACTCTTGTTTTAACGTTGTAGTTATACGTTCACATGTTTGTCATGTCAATTAAATATTCCTGTACAGAAAATAAAATATCCCAATATGTAGCAACTATAAGTAGCTATGTGATAGTTATTGATTACGACCATAATCTAAAATATCTACTGAAAAATATTAAATCATTGGATAAAGTCATATTATTTTTAATTTAATATAATTTTTTTGGCTTTAACTAAAAGTTATTATAGTTGTTTTGTTAATTAAATTGTTTATTTGTACGATATTGTAAATTAATTTCTACGGGGACACGGTTTGCGTTTAAAGTTTAGATATAGCTAAGTATATATTTTTTTTTCGGTAAATAACATTATATTTACCGGCTTATAATATAGCATTCCTGAATTTAATTTTACATAAGCGGAAATTTCTGATTAGACACAAAACTTATTTCAAAGTTCATTTAATTTGTTACTGTGTAACGTGAGTTGGGCCAATTAAGGATCAATACATGTTTTATATACAGGTAATTCGTTGAGGGTTTCAGGGCCCTTTGAATTATAATTTGAACTATAGCTAGGGAGCTTCAGAAAATTTAGTTGAAATGTAATGTTTTAATTAATTGATTTATTATTACTTCCCATTTTATGAGAATATAAAATGATAACAACTCGGGGTTATGAAAAGGAAACTGCGTTTGTATAATATATAGTTACAGATGATAGAAAAATAATATTATCTCTAAATCTCTCTAATAATTTATCTCTGAAGAACAACTGAGTCATTTTAGAACATGACAACACAGATAGACTTGTGTAGACTAATAGTTTCACATATAAATAAAAATTTATAATTGCTAGTATTCTATATATGTATAAAATGCTGTATCAACACGAATTCTCTAACCTATGTCTATTGAACTAGTTCATTAAATTGTGTGTATCGTTTCGAACAAATTATTCATTGGAATGTTAGTTATCATTTTATGATTACATAATTCCATAATAATAAAAAAATTGAAGCAATCCTACAATAACTCTAATGCTGTTAATGTTATACACAATGTATATATTTTTTTATTCCTGTTGTTTATTACTTATATTGAATTTATCAAAAAACTGAATATAATTTATTGTTATTTTATGTTCAATAAAATTATGTTTGGGAATCAAATTCAACATACAAATTAGAAATGAGAATAATCTATATTTTAAAATAAATTTAAATTATAATGAACTAATTTATAGCTAATCAATTATTAGTAGATAAAATCTAGAAAACAATTTGGCTAAGTACGTTTGATTTTGAGTTTCAAATATATTTTCAAAACTACATTTTCTGAACACGCTTGAAATATGAAAATAATCACATGACATTTTGATGTATTCACATGTATTTGAAATATACAAAGTAAATATTTGGAAGATTACGTTGACCTTAAGTGCATAGCTTACACAATATTTCTATACATTTCGTCCACACCGAATAAATTAATGCAAATTCAAAATTAATTTTATAATCAATCTACAACTAACGTCGCGTATGCATATATCATAAATTATGTAAAATGGTTATGCAAAACGTCATTATCGTTGGGCGTACGACCACACTCCTGTTGACAAGATATAATATTCTAAATGATTAAGACTGAGTAAATAATCTACCAAACCATCAAACTCAAAGTAACCACAGTAATTATTTGAAAATTGAGGCTCATATAATAATATTTAGATTCCGTGTGAAAACTTAGCTCTATTAATCTGGCATTAATACCTACTCTATTAAAATATCCGTTCGCCGTCGTTATTATTTATGTTTTGTATTTTTTGTTTTGTGCGATTTCGTTAATCAAGAAAAATGTACCTTATTAAATAACTATTATGGTATAAACAATATTATTTACACAAGCAACTGGCATTATTATTATTTCATAATATTCGTAATTTTTATCACTAGGTATTAAATATTGTAGGTTTATGATTTTTATTTGCTCACGTCTACTTGAAAATTTAGACAGTACATAATAAATGTCTGGAGAAAAATATGATTCAATAATGGAAAATAATTCGAAAATAATTATTTTTCATTGTATCAATCTGTAATTGTTGAACTATAATAGTTTTTACACTAAAAGTTCTTAACAAAAAAAAAAAAAATTATTTTATCACAACTTATAATCACTAATAATATAATACTATGTAACATCAAATGGAATGCATTAACAAAATTATTTTATTTTATTTCATGTACCTATAGTTTTTGTGAAGAAACTTTGTGAAACATTTATGGAAAATAACTAAATAACCTGATAAATATTTTAAGCATGCACTGAATTAAATTTTAATAATGCATCGTTTATTTTATGAAAAAAACTATAAGTGATAAGTCCACTAGTAACCTAACACAGTTTTTCTAAATTTTTTTTTTTTTTTGATCACAATAATAAAATATTTGCTTAACATATTACAGGGTTAGAAATTTGACATACTATTAAATAATTAAATAATTTTATTCACTCTTCATAGTATACAGGGTTTCATAACTGTAACTTGAGTTGAAATCATAATTTTTTAATATGATTGATCTATTGAAGTACATACATTTTATCACCTAACATGTTATCACATAGTGCATCACATTATTTTTTTCATAAATAGTGTTGGACTCGCATACACATGAAATGTGAAGATAACATAATCTTCAAAAGGATATTAAACACTCACCGAATTGGCCTTAAGTCTACTCTTTAGATATGTCTGTCTCTTTAATTCCAATTCCAAATGGTAAGTACTTACTCAACTTATAAACAAAAAAGTAAAAATTATTTGAAATAACAATGGTATTATTTAGTTAAAATTATAAAAGTTCTTAGTTATATCATACAAATACAATAGACGTATAAGAGAAAATTCAGATGACTCTTTATATTCTATAAATGTATGGGTTTTTAACTGTTTATTATTATTAATACAATATTGTTAAAAACAACAATAACGCATTTAAAAGTACATTTTTATTAAAACAAATACTATAGTGATGAAATTTTTCAACAATAATTTAATAATTACTTTTAAAAATCAACAACAATGCTAAAATAAACTTTTTACTTAAAGAGTATAGATACAGCTTAGATACTTAACAAAAATGTATTTTCAAAATAATCATCTGAACAAAATACAATTTACACGATTAAGTAAACTCTTTGAGCGACACATTTTGAAGTATATCTGTTGGTTAGCTTTTTGTATTGTGCTTAGTGTATTATTTATTGTGAATAAATATTTTTTTGTTTTTAAAAATCATTATATATATATATATATATATATAACAGTCCATTTATGAAACACTTAGTTTTACAAAATATTTATATGAGTACTAGTTTTTTTTTTAAATTTTATCGTTTTCTTCACTTGTCATCTAAGTCAGTGATACGCAACCTGGGGTTCGTGAAATTTTAGTAGGGGTCTCCAATAATGTTACATTAAATAAATTAAGACTATTAAGTAAATAATATATATTGTACATTTACAAGATGTTAGTAGGAAGAGGGTTCATATTAAAAAAAAAAAATCATTTTTGGGGTATTGGATCAAAAAAAGTGGCACACCGCTGATCTATGTGACTATTTACAATAAGAATATATTTCTCAATATTAGGGGTAAAAGGTAAGTAGTTGGCCATTTATATAATGATAACAATAAATAGTAAAATAATTAATATAATGATACTAATCAATAACAGTCATAATAGCTATATAATAGTAATAGTAATGAACTTTGGTGTCTATTTTTAATTTTATCCTAATTTATGATTTTACTGATGTATAATGTATGTGAATATAATCATACATTTTTATTATTATATGAGAACATTATGAGGACAGGGTCTA
This sequence comes from Aulacorthum solani, assembly GCA_008528875.1. Lineage (NCBI taxonomy): Eukaryota > Metazoa > Arthropoda > Insecta > Hemiptera > Aphididae > Aulacorthum > Aulacorthum solani. The sequence goes on from PVMI01049773.1 coordinate 14,661, forward strand.
CATCAAAGACGATGAAAGGTAGACTTGTTGTTTAGGTTGATAGTATTTCACACTGCTGTAGTGTTTTATATTTTCGTATGTAAGCATTCATAAAATAAAGATAACATTTTAGAGTTGGGTCAATATGCAAACATAGAACTTTTTTATTTAAATTAAATTGTCTATACCGGGTGATTGACAAAGCATACTCACCAATATTTTTTCCTCTAATTATGTATTTTTCAAATTCCGACGTTTGAAATTTAAAAAATATTTATACACACCATTTTTTAAAATGTTTAGATATTTTTATACTATTTAATTAGATGCCTATGGCGATAAATTATTTTTAAATTAAATCCATTCTTCTTTTTCTATAAGTAAGGAACTATTTTTGCAAAACTTTAGTGTACAACGAAAACTGAACAACTATCATCTGAGCTAATAAATATTGTATGTACTTTATATAATTATTATAGTCCATGATAATAAGTTTAAAAAATATTGTGGATATATTATTTTAACATCATACTAATAACTAATTTTATTATATTTATAATTTATGATATGTTAAAATGTTATGTAAGACCATTAATATCAACTATTAATGTAAATACATAAATTTGAATAACAAAAAAGCTAATCGTTCAAAATTTCGACTTAAGTACGATGATATTTTCTAAAAAAAATCATTTATTCACAATTTACTTACAACAGAAAAGGCAGTTTTTGTTTGAAAAAATTAAACCACTATTCACAAGATACTATTTAATAGTAGGTATAAAAAAATATAAGTTTTTGAAAATATATTCTTTAAGTGTATACTTAAAAATCCCTACAGTTCCAATTTTAAAAAAAAATGCATTTCTAAAGGATAAAAAGGGATGAGTAATCAGCACGTCATGTCACCGAGTATACATTAAATGCTGGGTAGAAACATAAAAAAATGTATATTTAATTAAGAATGGGCAGGACTAAGAAGATAGTAATAATAATGCATTACTTTTCTACACTCACCTTTAAGTAAACTATTACTGCATTATTAAACATTTTAAAACAATGATAAATCATCAAATTCGAAAATCATTTCGGGCGAGCACATGCTTCCAATTGTTCATTTCTTGTTGTTTTTCTTTAAGAATAAGATAAGTACGCACTAAGAAAATAAAATAAAAAATGGTATTTTTAAAGTACCAAGTTGATAAAATGTTTAGTTAATAGAACGCTATTATTAAAACTTATCTTCAACCCGAAAAAGTTTTCAAAAAAAATAATCACAATCATTACAAAAAATATATTCCATGTTTCATTCAGAATGTCAAGTTTTCTTAGTTAAAATTTTATTTTATTTATAATAAAAAACAATTTGTCAGAATTGGTAAATATTTGAAAAGTTAGTACTCATTATTTATAAAATTATAAAAGTTTTTGAAATTTATAATAAAATAAAATTTTTACTTTTTCAGTGAATTTAAATATTTTCCGGCTTCATATTTCGAAAGAAAATATTTTTCTGAGAATTTTAAAAGAGTAGGTAGTTAATTGTTTAGTTATAACTTAAAAGCATTTACAATTTATATAAGCAGTATGAACTGTGATTAGACGCATTTGACCTCGCAATATGTAGGACGTAGGATTACTAGGCGCTCTTATCATCTAAACATTAAATCAATGATGTAAATTATCAGCAAAATATTTTACTTGGAATATCAAATCAAAAATATTTGCAGTCATTTAAAAAATTAAAATCTTAAAAAATTATAATGATAAAAATTAAATAAATGTCTGGTATATATAGTACCTATACATTTAAAATTTCACTGTCATCAATTTCCTAAGTCTCTTTTTTAAAATCTATATCTTATTCTAAAACCCGATTCTACAGTAGTAGGCCATTCAATTATTCATGCTAATAATGATTAATCAAAATAACGTCAAACACTAATATAATTATACTACACCTGGTCTCGCAATGGACCATATTATTTAATTATTACCTACTGTTAGTCATTAATTGGGAAGAACACTAAAACATTAACACTTGGGAATATTTATATTAATTGCTTTTATCAAAAGTATCGATACTATATTTTTCATTTTTGTTTACATATTTTATGTACTTGGATTGTTGTGTTTGATCAAAAATTAGGTAAGTAATAGGTATTAAAAAATGAATTTTATTTCCACATAAAAAAGTTGACAAAAACCAAAAAACGTTTTACTTATACATTCAATACATTTAATCTAAAGAAACATATGTATAGTAACAATTATGTATAAACAGTTTTATAAAATGTAAGAATGTTAAGACTTATAAAATTAAATTTTTTTTTTGAACTCTCATCAACTAAACGAAATAAATGTGGACTTACTTTATATACGGTTTCTTACTATAATATGATACGCCATATACATAGGCACATATTATTATCACCTTCAATATGGTATATTATGTTATGCTACGAAATAATTAACCAAGACAACCTATTAACATGAAGCGATCTTAATAAGAAATACTAAAACACAGTTATTTTTATGAATCTTGTATTTTATATTTTAAACCTAAGTATTAAAAAAATTAATATTATTTTATGAATCAATAAACCAAATCGCATATCGAAACCAAAATAGAATTTAAGTATTTGAAAAGATCATAATATATCGTAAAGTAACACATTTTTACGTCATATTTGTGTCCAGTTCACTGAAATATGACAGTATGCCAATCAATGGTCGTTAAAGAAATAATTATTCACTTTAATAAGTGTTCCGTGGTCAATGTGAGAACCTCTCAAAAGTGACTTGTAATATTATACTTTAACCCAAACAGGAAATTGTGGTCGGAAACAACTGATGGCACTACAATATTTCACAAAAATAATTTCCTGATGATAATCGAATCATAATACAGTACTTTCGATGATGGTTTAAAATTACTTCAACACGTGCAACTTTTTTTCAAAAGAAACTAACGTTTTAAAATTATCCACAGGTGAAGCAAATGCCATATTTTATAAGTATATTTGAAAAAATCTATAATGACCTCATAATATATTAAGTATTGCAACTCCCATTGAATAATACAGTATACACGTTGCATTATATACAACATTACAACATCGGTGAACTAAAATCATGTTCAAAACACATAAACACAAAAAGTAAAATAGCGAAAGAGAACATTACGAACTACGTATTCGAATTTAGTATCTAAGTTATTGCCGTGCGGTTTGGTTATTTATTATTCAAATGCAATAAATATATTTTAATCGTATTATTCTCCGTAAGAAAGGAAAGACTTAAGACAACAATTATGTGGTACATTTGCAAAATACAAATGATGAAAAGAATAATCACCAACATTTAAAAATGGGAATGAAATGTCCTTCTATAACTCATAGTTTGTTTCGCATTCTTACCTCTCTGATCGACCAATATTTTTTAGAATTTTTATGTCATATATGATGAATGAAAAAGGCGTTTTAAGAGCATATAGAAAAAATAATATTAATAAATCGTTTTCATAAATCATAGGTAGTATAATTTAATAATTTTCGAACATACATCAATCATTAAATCAACTATAATTAACAGTTTTAATTTATTTTTATTTTTATAATATTCAATCGTATGCATGATATTACATTTCTGCAAAAGTGCTCAATAAATACACATTTTAATTTTTAATTTGACTAAATCAAATAATTAATTGAAAAACCGAGCTATAGTGGGTAAATATTTTAACAGTGAACACT
>PVMI01049773.1:18483-42412 GCA_008528875.1 Aulacorthum solani
AATCGTATTTCAAATAAGTAATTAACTATAGTTCTAATAGTACTTGTTTTGCTGAGTTGAGTATAATAGCAATGGATCACATTTTTAGGGCGTCCGTTATCACTCGTCGCATCTAAACTTTAAACATCTGTATTATATAACTACTCAACTGAACTCATTCAAAGTGCAAATTAAATAAATCTAATTGTCAAAAAATGTTTTCACTTAGGAAAATAACGACAAAAAATAGAAAAACATGTTATTTTCAAATTAATTCAAATTCTGTAAGAAATAAATGTTTTTAAAACCGTTATATTACTAACTTTTTGAAATATCTTTTGAGCTTTTTAATATTAAAAAATGGCACATAGTTTGTATTATAATCATAATAATAACGTTAGTTTTATTAATATTAAACCAATATAAATTGATTATTTAAATATACGAATGAAAAATATTTCAAAGAAATCAATATTTTTTAGCTAATTTATAAATAATCTTCAAAGGTAAAACATTGAATTATAAAAATGTTTTTACAAAAATAACAGCTGCACAATTAAATTTTAATTATTATTTACAAATGGTTTGACGTGCGCAAGGAAATCCATAATGGGGCCCACCATCCCCCAGCCTGCATACATTTATCATCGCTTTATTTTGTCCAAACTTTCCAAACATTTCGTATAGGCAAAGGCAGTGTCTTAATTATTTGTGATTATGTGCCCGGTATTGTCAAAATTCTAACTGCAAAACAACGCGGATTATTGTGTTGATGGAATTTGAGGTGACTGCTCAAACTACAGACATTAATAATCATCTCAACTATATAATATATTAGAAATATAATTCACCTAGGGGATAGTAACAATATGAAACAATATAAACATAATAATCTTGTATTTAGCCCAACTTTAATATTTTAAACATCACAGTTATTATCTCAGAATGTTTGAAATATGCAAAAAATCTCAAAATACGAAAACTGTAATTGGTAAATTTTAAAAATGAATTCCTCTTTATTATTTATAATTGTATATCCTACATTTTCAGGAGTTTTTCTGACGCGGAATTATCGAATTAATAAAATTGAAATTTTTTTCGTAGCCAAGAAATAATTAGGACATGTATTGATAAAAAAAAATCTAAGGTCAATTATATGAACTGGACAACGATTAATATTAAACGCTATACTCGATTTATCAAACGTTGCTAGCAACCTGGTTTAAAATTTAATTATTATACTGGATTGTAAAATTCTATACTTTGTTTCACAAACATATGTGTATTAGGTACAGCCTACACTCTAGACCGGTACACAGTAGTAAAATGTTCTGTTTAGTATTCATTATTAAATTGTTACGAGTAAAATTGCATGAACGTGAACTAAAAATCTAAACGATCGTTTTGTATGCTACATTATGATAATATATGCAGTATGCACGCAATAAAAGAAATACTGAGTCGATATTGCAAAACAAAAAACTCCCGTTAAATATTAAAACCTCCGTTCTAGAGCTCGGCCACCGCAAATCGATTTTGAGAAATTTTGGGTTGAATAGAATTAATGGAAATAGTGAAAAAACGTTTGACGGAAAATTAAATTAAAAGACGAAAAACGTTGGATACATATGTGAGTGTGAAGTACGAGAAAAGTAAAAGTATAAGTTTTGTGTTATTTCTTTCGTTATTCATTAATGGTACATATAATCGTATATAAATACGTAGCATACACAAATTGCAACACACCGCATAACGATGAATAGCAAGAAATTTGCGGGGAAAAGAGTGCACAAACACGATTTCCAATGCAGTTAAGACGTTTTCAAAACATTTATAAATTTTAAGTTTTGTTTAGTTCGTCCTAATATTTTAGGAGTACCTATTAAGTTTAGAAATTTCGTTCAGTTCGCTGCATGAAAATCAAACGACATAATGTTTTTGTAGAATATGGTCTCATACAATTATTATAAATTGTCTAATTCAAGAAATAAATCCTGTTCGAAATATTAATTAATTGTATTCGACCACATTAATTTGGTTCTAACGACTTACACATCATGACATTGAACAGCTATGAGTAGTAAAACAAACATTTTACACTAGTGCAGCAGATATCAATGATAGAATTGAAATTTTGGTGTACGTGAGCACGTTAAAAAAAATGGACGTTGTCGGTTACAAAAAAAAAAAAGTTTGACGGCCGACGGACACACGAACCACTTTCTCAGTTCGTTATCTTCACGCAAAGATTTATGATAGACGAGATTAATCTTTTAGACACTACCAAAAAATATGTTTTCATATTTTATAAAACGGAGTGCTACTTTTAGTGGTTTCTTTTTTTTATTACGTTTTTAAGGAATTCCGTGTGTTACAAACGATGTTTATGGGTTAAACTTTCAGTCAGCCTACAGCGATGAATGTGTGGTGTGTCTTCTTATACATCAAAAACATACACATATTATAAGCATTTACAATTTAATAGTTACCTACACTCATGCCCAAAAAAAGAATCTAATCTCCATGACGATATGTTATATTTTAACACAATATTTTATGATAGACGAAAAATGTACACCATGACCGAATATTATACGTTTGAATTTAATACAACCATATCAAATACAAATCGTAAGACCACATTTCAGAAATCTTGAATCATTTAAATGTTAAATGTTGAATATTATACCCTAGGTGGTACTAATGTATGAAGGAATCCGTTTCCTCGTATAAGTTTATACTTATATCTGGACAATTATTTGTACATTGAATGAAATCCAGTGTTTTTTCTACTTACATAACAATATTTTTGGACATTGAAATAATTTTCTTTTAAACACAATTGAATTTACTATCTGTTTTGTTAAATGTATGTTTTTATTCGAGGCGAAAAAAAAATATTACATTTCTGGTGACACATTCAGTCACACACGCCATACATAATATTGCGAGTAAAAAAAATATATAATAGCACTTAGACAAAAGAAGATTCATAAAAAAAAAAGAAAACTATAATGGTCTGAATATTAAAAAATTAACGACAGGACACCCTGAATATATACAGGCCGGGTGCGTCGACTGTCGATAACTACTACTGTCGGTCTATATAGTGTCTATAGGGTAGACTATGTAAAGAAAAAATATTTTAATAAATGTAACTAATAACTATCATAAAATTCAGAAAACAGTTCTAAATAGAGTTTAGTTAAATCTTTAATTTCAAAAAAAAAATTGTTTTGTGTTTTTTTCAGTATTTCTGCAGTTTTTCAATGTAATGCTTGGACAAAGAAACTAAAATATGGCAACAAAAATGATGCATTTATTATTATTTTATTATCAAAATTACTAGATTTTCAAAATAAAGGTACCTAGACATGCTTAAACTATCCAAAAAATGGTTTATTTAAAAATATTTTTATTTTTTTTTTGTAATTATACTGTAGGCCGTAAGTAAATACTCACAATCGTATTTGCTGAAATGTAATTAATAAAATATGTTTATTATTTTATAGTTCTATAGTTTGCTACGATTGAATTTCTTCGAACCGTAACTTTTGTTTTTAAGTGTATGCTGTGTAATAAAAAATAAAGTCAAATGCTTGAATAACGAATATTGTGGACTCATAACCGCATTAAGTGTTTTCATTTATAATATTTTGTGAAATAGGTTTTTGAACCACGACATATTACAATAATATATGTTAGCCAAAAGTGTATTTCAATGCATGTTCCGTAGTTTTTATTTAAAAATTCTATAGCATTATGAATAAAAATTATCAATACATGCACTAGATATAAAGTTCTATGCAGCGGCGGGCTCGATGAAAATGACCTAATTTGGTTATTTTTCATGTTGAACAATGCATTTCACATCACTGTAGAAATTTCATTGTTAACGCTGAAAGATGATTCTTGACATACCTACATGAATTCAATTTATACATGTTTTGAATAATTAAAAGATGATGATAATCGTAGACAACATATGAGTATATTATTCGACAGCCAAACATGAAAATTTAACATTTAAAAATATAACTTTAATGGAAAACCATCGGATCAACTTATGGTACTTTCAGTAATATAATTAGTATCACCATATAACACATATTACTAACATGCACCATTAAATAATCTATTTTTAGATCTACGTTTCTTATCAATAATATTAAATATATTTGTATGACATCAAATGATTTGATATGCGGTTGTTGGTTAAGTTTAATTATTGTAAATTGTTTTTTTATAAGAAGAATGGATATTTCTTTCACTATAGAAAAAAATAAAAAATAAAATATAATGCTAGTTGTATTATGCTGAAAAGTAAACATCTTCATTACTTTACGTTACGACTTGGTTTATATCAACAACCGACAAACTAATGATTATACTTATAAGTGACACTTGCTTACACAATAGGCGTAGGTACATAATTATTTAACCATAATATTATATAATTTTTGGACGTGATAAATGCCTATACAGAATTATTAGTTGCCATTTACTTATAACTATTATATATCATAGTATTTTATATGCAACATTATACACTCTTACAAAGAAATATTAATTGCTATATTTGTCCAGATTTAAATGTAATCACATGTAAAATTATATTATAAATAAATCGCTTAAAATGCATATCAAACAACGTAGGTATTCTCTTAGTGAACTCTTTCAATATGACCTTTAATTTATTTTTATTATGACGCATTGAATTTCATCAATTAAATTACGGTAACACGGAGTACTGAATAGGCAATTTAGGTACACTACGGTCATGAATCAATTTTCCTAGTAATTCATAAGCATAAAACTAAATAATATATTGCCGACCAACAATACATCATTAATAATACAACATTTTTTTTTAAATATTTACTTTTGTCTTAACTGTGCTTGTGATGAAACATACAAATTCATTTTTTTTTTGCCAAACATTAATGTCTGTAAATATGATGTATGGTTATTATATTATATATATATTTGTACCTAACTATATATCATAAATTACTTTTAAAATAAACATTAAGGGTCTCCACACGCGTGGGTTATGTAAATGCAATTATTCTGACATATAGTACATATTATAAGGATTATAAAAGTTGAATAATTTCGATAATTTATTTATAATTTTAAGGTTTTTAAAAAAAATCTACCAATGGTCCTACGATGTCACTACTAATTTATGCTGTTTCTCAATTAATAATAAACTTAAGTTTAGTAAATATTAAATTTAAATTTAAACTGTTCAAACAAAGTTAGGTATTCAAAATACTCATGCTTAGTAGTTATCAAGTCGTGTTTGGATAAAATAATTACGCATTTATACGACCAGCGTGTCCAGAATATTGTTACAAGAAGTTCATGAACATATATTACTTATGTAGAATTTCGTAAATAGGTGTATACGAGGTGATACAGTTTTCAAATAGCGGAATACAGTAGTTTACTTATTGTAATTTTCAACAATACTTCTATAAAACAAGCAATTGATAAAATATTAAAAATATTTACACATAAATATTTAACAAATATATTATAATTAAATAAACACCATTTATTTTTATGTTAACATTTTGTACACTCAACTACGGAAAATGATATATTCTAAAACACACATGTGATGACAATTCATCGTTTATAATTTTATATTGAAATTACTTTTAAAATTTCTACTTGAACTTTTATCAATTTATTTGCATGGTAATTACTAAAAAACAAAACACATTGTAATAGTAAATTGTTGTATTCAACATCAATTTTTAATTAAGACGTTTTCAATTGTTTAATTTTCAGTATCTCTAAAATAGTTGGCTATCCAGATTCTTGTAATGGCATTTTTGACATATTTTTATTTATATTTCTTTGGGAGTGTTTTATGTAAGCCCCTTAATGTTTTTGACAACGACATTCTATATAATTAATTATTTATTACAATTTCATAAACTGCATTATTTTAAGCTTAAAATTTAATTATTTACATACTATTTGTAAATGTTTTGAGAACAATTTAAATTTCAAATGTTAGTAATTTTATTAAAATGTATAATTTAATTTTCAATGTAGATATATATATATATATATGATATATTTTAAACTGATTAGAAAGACAAAACATTAACATTATTCAAATTAACATATTACATACGTAAACTAAGCATAACTATATACTGAATGGACGACGAGATTAATAATAATAATTTTAGAATTTTTATTCTATTGTCGATTTATTCCAGTGTTATAATATAATACGAGTAACTACTCGTAGTAACTACGAGACTTCATTTTTAGCTCAAAAATAAATAATTATAAATAAAAATCATATATTAAATAGCTACAAAATTCCCTGTAAGCTCAACTTGTGTAATTAGAGTTCAAATATATTGTGATTTATGTTAAAACTTTACTCATGTTACATGTATATGAAAAAACTATAATTACTATTTACTTATATAATTAATATTTAAAAAAAAATGTTTTCAGTCAAACCAATTAAAATGAATACAATTTCAACTATAGATTGAATGTTAATTAAATTTATATTTGTATATAAATTATAACGATACAAAAATTGACGTAAGTTTCTGTAAAAACTTTTTTTTTTAAATTTGTTTCAGAAAAAAAAATTTAAAAAATACCATAGGCGTATATTTTGGAACAAATGTTTTTATTTATAAGTTTGAACTAAATGGATATATATTTTTAAATATAACAATTTTAAAATAAAAGAGTCATATAAATGTTGAAAGTTGTATAACATATAAGTTCTTACATCGTCGATACATACACAGATGTTACAGAACTATTTTAGAAATAAAGCTATTTATTCGTCAGACTTCACATATTTAATCATTTTTATACTCAAGTTTCAAGGATTAAAACATTTTATTTGTATTTTAAATTAATTAATTATTAAGAAATATCAATATTTGCACATTATATCTGTGTTAAGTGAATTTTCTTAAATAACAGTTACCGTATTTTAAAAACATTATAAGTTATTAATAATAAAAAATTCAAATTAAAAAAAACTGTACTATTTTACAAAGAACTACTCGACCTATTTAGACTTAATAGGGTTTCAACTTTGGGGTATTTAAAAAAAAAAAAAAAACAATTTTAAATAACATAGCATGGCTCAGAATTTCTAATCCACTTGTCCAACGAAACTCTCCATATTCCGTAAACCATGATCCACGCATAAAAAAATACAAAAAGCAAACATTTTGTAAAATATTTCACAACTGACTATCCTCCCACTCTAATTCCTCAATATACAATCTGCTATAACAACCATTTTAGGAAACCCTCCAAGATGACTTAAACGAATTTGGTGTTGTGATTTATTAAACTAACCAAAGTATCATAAATAAATGAACCTATAAGACATAATGTATTTAATAAAATAAATTAAGTCCGATGTGAAAATGCCATCAATTTGTGGCTTATTTTTAAAAATTATTCATTTTAATATTTCAATGTTATAATCTCTCAATGTTGTTTGCGATCTTGGGAAATGGGTACTGATTGCATAATTTCTAAATAAAAATTTAGCAGGGTCGGTTTCAATTTTCATATTATACATTCTAAGGTTTCAAACTATTAAATATTTAATTTTCCAGAAATACATTTATACTTGAAATCATATTGATTAAAACTTATACTTTTTAAAATGTCACATTTACGTTTGCTGTACCTGTACATCAAAGTTATCAAACATTTTTTTTTGTCAATGTACACAATTATATAAATATATCTTACAAATAATTGATTATGATTTTTACTTTTAATCAAGTGAAAACAGAATTTCCGGATCGACTGTTCTTCACTAATACGATGCATTGATTCTTATTTAGCCATTGTTCTAAAATATATTGTGCCAAGTTCTAAACATTTTTATTATAATTTTTCATTTTATTTAGGTAGGAATTTTTCTCCACTGATATTTCCCATATCACTTGCAGCAGTATAGTAACGGACGCTTAAAAAAAAACAAACTCACAAAACCATCGACCGTGGTTTGGTAATAATTATAAAATAACAATAACAGTATCAGCATGACGAACGGTTATCCAGAGGAAAACAATTGAGAACATTTAAAAATAAAAAAGGCAAGCGTTTTCACCCACACGATGGAATAACAAAAAATAAAAAAACATCGGTCCAATCATGGAGTTGGAGCCAGCGGCAAAATGGAAAAAAAACCAAAAAATAACATCGAGCACGATAAGGTCTAATGGACCTCAGTTTGGGTATGCACCTTGCTTCGAGTTCACAATATTATTTTGATCCTTAGGCAACGTGGATGGATCTACAGCTCAGTTGTCCGAACTCTCCAGTATCTTTTTCCAATGAGAAACAATGAGTCATCGTTATTATTTAATTATTAAATACATTACATGTATGTATACTATCGTTGTGCTTATTACTCTGTACTGGAAAAACAGATAAAATATGCAAAATAAAAATCAGAAAAATAATTAGTGCTGCCGATATACGAGACATACCTGAATTCGAATAGGCTTGTATCCAATGAACGCTGTTTACATACAGATTTATTATTTAAACTAATTTTACATTGTTCTTACAGCGCTTCGTCATATTATACTTAAAAGATATCGGAAAAACAATCAAACAATAGCGTCGTACCTATAATAACTGAGTACTTCTTTATATTTTAATTCATACAATTCATACAATTCATCGAAATTATCTCTAATATTCAAGTTTAAAATAGTATTCATTGATGTTCTCATCTCTGTACAATACCAATGCTAATTAATTTATACGTATTGAATTAATTTAAGTCACTATTTGTAGCATCATTTTAATTTGATCGCAGTAGTGCATTTTTAAAACAGACAAACAACTCATAAATCCTGTGAATTGAACACAGAATATTATATTATTTACACAATGTTTAGGTATAGGTACCAGTAGGCAGGTGATTTAAAAATCAGATTGATAAATTAGTTTTTTGACATTTATATACATAATAGACAATCAATCACTCATATTTTTTTTTAATATCATCATCTGATGAAAATTTTGTTATATCAAACAATATCACGTTTACTGTATTTTATTTGGTATCCTCCCTTTGAATTTATATTTTAAAAAACAAAATAATATTAATGATAATATACAGCAAAGTTAGGTTTATAAAATACCTCCATGTGTGTATAATGTACATAGGAGTATACTATATTATATCGCATCAGATTAAATGGAAAAAATGGACATAATTTAATAAATGGTAATAAAATAATGCTCCCAGATTATTGAGTTTCAAATTTAATGTAAAATATATTGCTTATTATGTGGTTTGATGTTTTGGTAAAGCGTATTTTAATCACAAATTAAATATTATACATAATTGAGTGGGTTTTTAATATTAATACTAAAATTATATTAAAAAATCTCATTAACTTAAAATAATTTATTTAGTATTTTTAAGTAATCTGACAAAACAAATTAGAGTGATTCATCTAAATAATAATAATTATAATAGTAAAATATGGTAATGGTATTTACGTTATCTCAAACAAAATAATTCCAGAACGAAAAATTGTTACGAATATTGTTATTGCCGAAAGGTAAATGCTAATGGAAAAACATAACAACTAATCATTTAAATCTTATTAATTTGAATATTGTAGTACCATTGAAAAATAAATTAGTAAATCGATTTATATAGGTACTTAATAGGGTTTGAAAGTTGTACATATAAATTTATAAAAAAAATTGTTTTACACGTTGATTGTCTTCCGGTTTGTTTCACGAATTAACTATTCAACTAAATACTGTCTGATCAATAAAATGTTATAGTCAAATATAATATTTTATAATAAAGTTGACAGCCAGCATTTGCACAATGCGAATGTCAAGTTGTGAAACGAATAACGATAATCCTATAATATAAATACCTGAGTTGTGTAAAATTTCAGATTCTATATAATATCAAAAAATGATTAGATTTTTAATTGCAGAACTTCGACAATCTGATAATATTTTTTATTAAATTATAATATATAAATCTAATAATGCTTTACGTGATACATTGAGTATATTTCTACGGTAAATCATGATTTTTGTAATTGTTTAACCTAATCATTGAGCTTTTAAAAATTAATGGCACTTAGTAATATAATGCATAGTTTTTATTTATATTATATTTATTATATTATTATTAGGTGTTACAAGTCACCTTCATATACATTCGATCAACCACAATTCTTGCATCCACAATGGAAGGTTACATTTAATTAATGTATTCTAATACAATCTCCCACACATTCAAAACAAATCAGCTCATATATGTACTCACGATCAAATTCCAACAGTACTTCTGACCATCAAATCTTGTAATCATAACCACCATTGCGATTTAAGTCAATGAATCACGATTACATATTAACAAAGTAGTTTTCTTTTTAAGACTGATAATTTGGTATTCCATTTTTAGAATAATAGTTATATCTTGCATGTTGATTAAAAATCAAGAACATGAAGAGATTGTGTGACCATTGATAGATTACTTTAAAGTCCCATGAATCGGCAGACCAACTATTCGGAGTATCCTCTAGCCACATATATAGAACAATGCAACCAATATGGCACTTACAGGGTTAAATCACACCAAAAATTCCATTGAAGGATAACAAAAAGAATTTTCGTCGTCATTAGCCGCATCCCATCCAATTATAATATGGTGGTTAATTAAAGAACTTAAAAAGAATAAAAGTTAACCGAGGTAACAATTAACCAGCTTATAGTTCGTCATGATTCACAAACAAAAAGAAAAATATGCCAAAAAGCAGTTCAAACACATTATTTCAATATTATTGTAGTTACTAACGATAATAGTGATACAAAAGAATATTTAATTGTAATTGGGCATAATTTTGAAATATCAAACTAAAATTATACCGATTATTTTTGAAATGTTAGTTTTTCGTTATTTTTAAATATATTATTAGGTAAAATGTTCATTTTTAAGGTTTTTAATTTTTTTATGGACGTACTTAGGAACTGTCAAACATTAATTATTGTGTTCATTTTTATAATTAACTTATAGCTCAATTTTTTAGCATTTTTTATAAGCATGTTTACGAGGAAGTGAATTGGATGGGCGTATAATTTCCAATGGAAATAGTGACAGACTGGGATATGTTCAAAACTCAAATTAAGTGGTATAAATGAGTTGTTATAATAATAATTTTAAATGTAAATTTGTATAAAAATTATTGTTTTTTTTTTCAATTTAAATAAATTTGTTGAAATCCAGGATCAAAATTTATATTAGTTAGAACGAACAATCTATTTAACACTCGAAATATCATTACAATTCATTTCAATATAAACTATTCATGTATAGCTAGCCATCATGTCCAATCATGACATTTAATATATGTAAATATAACGTCAAAACCTTAAGTTTATTTTTAGATTGCGCAGCTTTCCTTTTTATTTTTTTTTAGTGGTACTAATGGGAAATTAATGTAAACCCATTTATGGTCCAAACTAAAAATCTATTACACAACTGACCAAATTTAATTTTATAGTCGTTAAAACAAAGCTGTGATGCACTATTATACTTCATATAATCATCAATGTAATGGTTCAAGACATCTGAATTATTAAAATATTTTAAGTGCCAAAATACACATAAAATATGAGAATCACTTCACGCAAGAGAACATAAATCTTTAAAAAAAAAAATACATTAAAATTAAGATATGCAAATTATATTACACTGAATATTCCATAAATGCTGTTTTATTGTAAAATACAAACTGATTTCCATAATACTGATTTTAAAAAATATTTAAAACATTATCATTAACTATTGGCATTACAATTCAGAATGATAAATACTTATTCGGTGTGAATAATGTATTGTTTATTTTTTAATATCAATGCTATATTATTTTATTTATTCACGTTTCAATACCTTTCGGTAAATTACAAAACGGTAAAATGGCTGATTTTCAATCTCAATTTTAATTTTTAGTAAACAATTTTCTAAAAACGTTGATATGTCTGAGCTTGAAATTGTTGTTGAAATGTATTGTAATATATTGTGTATTATACAATATATTATTATCTCCTAATAATAACAATAAAAAAGCAACCACGTACAAATTATAAAACTATTATGGAAAAACACACTAACTGAAAGTATCCATAAATTATAACTACAAATAATGGGATATTTGTATGGTACAGGTATTTTACCTTTCAGCAAAATACAATATTATTAATATGTCAATGTTTATCGAAAATAAATTAAAATGTATAATGAAATGAAATTGGTTTTCAATAACAATAGCAATTTAAACATATCATATAGGTGCTGAATTTGGATGGTTCGACCAGATGGCTTATTATAAAAAAATATGTTGTTCGCATTTTAATTTAAAACTAAAGTTGACTTTTGTGAATATACAGTTTAATAAATACGTTTTTTTTCTTGGAAATATATTTACTTTATATTATATGGTAAAATGATTGTATTGTCTTTTTAATTTTTTTTTTTTAGTTTTAAATATAATTTGAATCAAGAATATCAACGATATAATAGTTAGCAAAATGTATTTTCTTTATTACTGGCAAAAAAAAAAATTGACGATAATACCTCCTACGAAACTTATATTTTTTAAAGTAAAATTGGCTATAATTTATATCTCACAGTAGCATATCTGTCATTGTAATACTACATAATATATATTTTTTTTGTGTTTCAACGTATAATTTATAATCATATTGTTATGCATAAGCTAATTTGAAATAAAAAATACTGAGTACCTACTTACTTACTATTTGAAGTAAAAAAAAACCTTTATACGTTTTTATTAAGCACCTATCTAATTCATCCTTGTTGTTATTCATTAATTCATTAATGATTAACGTTTAACTGCATTAATTCTTCTAAGATCTAATAAGATAAGCAATCATAAGTAATACTACACTGTAATCATCACAATGTTTATGTTAGGCACTTTTAAACATAAGTAATCGCATAGCATTTTTGACTCGTGATATACGACATTACTAATCAAAGTCAACACTCAAAAACATAAGTTTGTTTTGTGTACGTTATTACTACAGTCATATTTATAATAATTGTGAAAAAATTAGAAATTTTTATTTCATCTTTATACCTAATTAAAAAAAAATTAAAACCCTTCTAAATTATTATTAATCAAATCATTTTATGGGATGTATTAAATACATATTATACAATAATTATTATGCACATAAGAACTAAAAATATAATACTATGTGTGTTTTTTAGTATTATATTTATTTTAAAGTATTAAAATGAGAGAAATAACGTTTTTATAGATCGTAATAATTATATCAATTAATTTTCTTAACCGGTGAATTATGCTCGTATCAGTATAATTTTAAAAATAATTATACATACTATTTACTGATATATTATAATTAAGTATAAGTTTTCCCCAACACAATGAGTGAGATTTTTTTAATATCTTACATGAGGCACTGTCACACTGACGATGACGGCTCAATTAACCTGCAATATATGTACAACAAATCGATGTTAAGAAAAAAACAAAACTCAAAAAATGTCGAGTTTCAAAAAAACGTTTACTAAGTTAACAACATGACTTTGATGTAGAAGCTAAGAGAAATCACCCAAAAGGCTTTACTGAAACGTAGACGAGAATGGAAAATGGTCAAAATAATAATATACACAACGATGGAATGCGTTTTTTTCTTTGACGACAGTAATTGAATTCACTATGCCTTGAAATTGAACTCAAACACGGACAAGGGTCTCTGTTTGTCATGTATACGCATAGACGTTAATACCTATTCGTGTTAAAAAAAAAAAATAATTGTACAAATCTAATTGCCTATTAATGGTATTTGTGAAGTATTATTTTTAATATACAATCATTGTACAGGGTACACTCAAAATATTTGCTCATACTACAAGTGCACTGAATACATATCAGTACACTACAACTAGTTTTATACTCCAATTTTTCATCAATGATATGTTCTGTTTGATTTCAACATATATTATTATGATACGATTAAATAGAGATAAACATCCTAATACTACTCTTAGGTTTACAATTTTGAACTCTAAACATGCATGTTTTAATTTTTTTTCAGAGATAGGCTTATGCAACCCTTATTGATTTAAATATTTAATATTTGATTTAATTTATTCCGTATCATAATTCGTCTAGGTTAATTTTATCACTAAGGAATTTAAAATTGTGCAGAAAAAAATTCAAACAAATCTGTACAGTTTGTTTGAATCTTCATAACTCAGTTGATGTTATTTTTTTTTTCAGAAATTGACTTTTGAAGTGGTGTCACTGGACGTTTCCTTTTCACAACACAACAAGTAGTCTTATATAGCTTTTATAAATTTTACATTTTGTATTAGGTACTTATATAGTGTACGCAGATTGTAAAATATGTATTCTTTAAAATAAAGAAAAAATAAATCAACTTTTGGACTCTTTTTTTTTTTCATTCGATATATTTTTAGATTTTTAGTATTTACAATAGTTTACAGAGGGTTGTAATCGGTTTTAATAGTTCTGAATTTCCTTGTGCAATTAGTAATCATTACTTATATACTTATATATATATATATATAACTTATATATGAATAATTAGTACTCATTTCTTTAATTTAAAATAATTTACCACTTTAGTTAATACTGCAAAGGGAAAACGAATTAATACTTAATAACTTCAATAATTATAGACGTGTCATGGTTGCTTATAAACTTACACTTTATTAAATCATTGTTGATATTTTGAATTCGTGACTTTTTGATAAAATTACATATGACAGTATTTAAAATCTATTTTTAAATCAATAGCCAATATCAGAGGTTATAAAAACCTAGCCAAAAAAAATTATATGTGCTATATCTCATTTTTAAAATCAAAATATTTGTCTAATATTTAGTCTAAAATTATGAGTAGGTATTAGTTGTCCATTACACTATAACACATTTTTACTGATTGTGTAAAATGGAAATTAAAAAAAAAAATTATATTCATAATCCTCGGGTTATTTACAAACAAAAATGTTGTACCTATTATAAATATAACGGCTTGACATTCAATTAGGTAATACCAGTCACCAAAACTTATTCTTAATGAAGGTATTCAAATTTTAATTCATTACGTCAGTGATATTAATCTTATAATATACTTTATACATTTTTTAGGAGTAGACAGATCCTCACTGCAGTCAACGATGTCTACTTTTATAATTACATTTGAGGCACTCGTGTTTAATTAAAAATACAGTTTTAAATATTAATAATACTATAATATTATTACTATATTCTTTAAATGCAGACATTCTCAGTAAAATAAAAAATATTTTTAAGTTTTTAATGTAAGTGTGTTAAGACCTCAAGAGTTACATGATATGTAAAAAATCCAAGCATTATTGTACAACAGATTATTATAAAAATTATCTAGAATATTTCAAAAACATTGACATTTTCAAAATCAACTAAAACATAATAAAAACTAAGCAGATTTCGTATATTTCATTTTGTTACATATTATTAATAATGCACTAAAATGTAAAAGTGTATAAATTATCTAATACAAATTTAACAACTATGTTGTATGTTACAAGTTAAGCAAAAATATCTGTTATTTTATTCCAACTTCAATTAATTTACTGATACGTGGTTATTTCATCAAAAAATAAATAGTGAGAATTTTGATTGTCAGAAACTTACAGCTTCTAGATGAATCGTTGAATAATGTAAAAGTATGACGTTTATCATACACGCTATACCCAGAATATTCAACGTTATTATATTTTGTTATTTGATCCAGTTTGATCATCTTTTATAGAAAAAAATGCAAGCAAAATTTCTCTGATATATTCGGTACTCTAACTTATAATAATGCGAGTAAAAATTGGTTTTAGGTTTCATCATAATGATGTACTTACCACATTTATAAAAAGTGAAAACCTCCAGAATAGTTATTTAACAATATTTTTTAAAACTATTTTTAATTAAAATTAACGGTTGAGTCTTAATTTGTCGTACGTAATACATGTATATATAATAAAATGTAATAAGTTTATAAATAAATTATTTTTGACTTAGAAAGACTATAACACTATATATTAATCAACGATTTTTACTTTCGTTATTTTAACTTACAGAAATACAAAAGTTTTTCTTTTCAAATAAAAATGTATATATTATTTTTCACTAAGTCTATATTCTGTTTAAATAAATACATTTTTTGTATTGCATCAATTTCTATGTACAATTGAGGTTGGTAACTATATGCAATTCATATGCACCATCAAAATACACAATATAATATTTTTTTTATTTTGAGTAAATATAGTGTGAAATGTCATTTAGGTGAATAAAATGTTCGAAAATATGTAGATATGATATTTACTGATTGAAATTTGTATTTATAATTATTTTAATTTTTCTTTGAGAAACTTAAAGGTTTTAAAAGATTTTTGATGTATAATTTATTATTATATATTAGATTTGATATTACAATTACCAACACAGTACTGTACACAGTAACAGTTGTCTGCAGTATATATTGACAGTTGCATACAGTTCAATAAAATACACTCATTGCAGATTAATACTAAATTCTCAATTTCTATCAAGCCTTTTCTACATGTACATAATAATAAATAGTAACAGTTCAAAAATATATTAGTGGGTTGTTGTGTCATGCTGTACTTGGCTTTAGTCACAATAATGTTTAGTGCCGCCATTTTCTGGAAGGGTGACCACCCGCGGGTTGTTAGCCACACATACAGGTGTTCCAAACCATCCGTAAGCTCCCCACAGTTAAAAACCTACTAAAAAAATTAATAACCAATGGCTTATGTTTCCCCCAAAAAAATACAAACATTTGTCAAAATGTTAATAAAATAAAATACTAACAACCTTCGTTACTAAAAAGTAAGTTCGTCTTTGATTTATTTTAGTTTTGTTGACTATAAATATTGGAACATTGTTTTAAGGTTTACTCAAAAAACTTAAAAATATAATACAAGGTTCTTTATAAGTTGTTAATACTGCAATTAAAAAATTGAGTGTAAATCCACAATAATTTTATATGGGAGATTTGAAGAATTTCTTCAAAATATAGAAAACAATTTTAAATCATTTTTTAGTTAAACATTTTTTTAAATATTTAATATTCATACCCGAGATTTCAAAATGTAATACAAGGTTCCTTAAAAGTTGATGTTACTGGAAATTCAAAACATGTATTATAGTAATACTTACTCATTGACAAGATATTATACTCAGCAGTATTTTTATGTACTTGAGTATTCGAATATTTTTCAAGTATAACTTAAATAAGCATTATAAATATTTTTGAAAAATAGTACTTCAACAAAGTATTCTAAGTATTTTCTCAAAGTTTATGTGATGAAAATGAAATGCTAATTTTCAAATATTTTTTTTCTTTTTAGTTTATATATTATTTTTTATTTTGAATTTAGTCAAGTTAAATGAGATTATATATGACAATTAAATACACTGACAAAGAAAACCGATGAGCAATATGTATAATAGACAAAATGAAAAAATAAATGCATAACATTAAAATGGTACAAAAAATTTGGTTGTGTTAATTTATAATAGGGAAAAAATTGTTTTTGTATTTTGACTTTTTTATTTTTTTTTTTACTGAGTATTCAATTTAAACATTAGTATTGAATACTTTTAAACCCTATCTTTTACAAGACTGATGTACTCGACACCTATAATTAACGCCAGAATACCAAAACGGGATACCTACTTTTTTCTTCTTCTTTATTAATTTGTCTGTATTTCATTAAAACCCATAATATGAGGTTTTCGCTATTGAAAAATATTGTATACTCGAAGAAAGTCCATATGTACACTTAATGAGGTAATATTTTTTAGTTTTTTAGATTAAACTATTTTTCATATGTATTTTAAAATAACAATATGGGTTATATATCTTACTATTATAATACATATACTCTTAATAATAATAATACAATTTATTAAACTTATTTTTAGTAAAATGATTGTCATAATCACAAACATTGTTTTCTTTGAAACAAAATATTCTTTTGTCGTAAACTAATTTCATTGCCCGAATAGTATATTTCCATATAAGCAATAATACATATTAATTTCACCATTTTATTGTATTTAATCACAAAATCATATAACTATACGTTAAATGTTTTAATAGTTTTATAATGTATAAATTATAATTATTGCTATTGATTTTTAAAATGTATTCAAATAAAATTACTTCTATTGATAAATTATGCATTTTACATAGCAAGCGTGATTCATTCACTAAACAAAAATAAAACAATAGTATTATTTTAAATTTGAATCGGAAATATAATCCATTAAAATTAGTTTTTTTTTATTGAACTTAAGCTGACTAAAACCATTAGCTGTTGTAAAGGTTACATATGATCTGTGGTAGAGATAAGGTTGGTACGGTGGGTTGTTCTTTTTTACGATTGTTACGGTAGGGAGCAAATACGTGTATGTGTGGCAAGGGTTTTAACTAATATGAAGCCGGGTGGTCACCCATCCAGGAACTAGTAGTTGTGACCGTTACTTATTCCCAGTCGCATTCCAACGCCAGCAGCCAACGCCTCACTCCAAGCCACTAAAATTGGTTTATTTTATTGGTTAAATATAATGTTTAATGAACCCTTTATCCTCCTGCCATATAGTTTATTAAATTGTACATTGTTAATTATTACAGAGTTGACATTGTCTTTAATAATTGTATTCATTTTTTAATTGATCTAATTAAAAAAATTAAGAAAGCGACCATTTATCTTATTTACCTTGTATGCTCATGAAGTCATAAAATGCCGATAATATTTAAAGTTCATTATAATGTACATACATAAATATTGATCAATTTAACTTACTACATCAAATTTAACAACTTCATGATTTGAAAAAAAAACTTTTTCATCATTCAGTTAATCAAGTACCTAAGTAAAATGTACTTTTTATCATTCGAAAATAAATATGGTTGAGGTTTGAAAGGTTTGTGTTTGTCAGGTATTTACAATCTTCCAAACATGATTGGGTAATTTGTTCAACCAAGGTAAAATTAAGCACTTTTGTTGAGTCTACTCTTTTAGTTAGCTACACTTGCCAATAATATTCGATGCCCTTCATTAGAATTTAATTTTAACTCGCTCTATTGTAAATGTATGATATTATCAATAGATCAACAGGTTCAACTGTAAATACTTTTTAAGTCAGCCTAGACATTAATTTTGTTAAACTTTAAAGCCGATGATAAAGTTTGTAATCGCATATTATATTAGTATGATATTAAAATATTATCATTAGACTTGCAACGTCTCCTTCTCTAACTTTCCAACAGTCATCATGGTAGTATGTGCTTAAATTGTTATTTTTTTTTAATAAGGCCTTGGAGATTTAGACAAGATTATGTGATTATGTCTTCATATCATCTAACCGTTAGATTCTAAGCGATAACCTAATAATAATATAATGTATTGACAGTGGTGAGCATTATCTGAACAATATTTATCTATTCATGTTATCTAGAAAGAAATAATTTAAATTTTTAATTGTAAGATACATCGAATTATTACCTTTTTTTAGGGTTAATATTTATATTTATTATAAGTTGGTAACAAAAATAACTCACAGGCTGCATTGGCTTATTTTTTCGTAAATTTTTATAAGCTTTAAAAACTAATCAGTGTTTTTTTATGATTTTAGTTAATTTTTATATAATTAATACACTTTCCGTACCGTTATAGTTGAAATTATTTATTAAGCATATCAGTTTTCGGTAGTGAGTCATATATTTCCTTTTTTTTTGTTTCATTTTTACAATCGTAGATAGAACCCCACCAAATAATTCACTTGGTGTTCCAAGTTAAATCAATATTTGCTTTACAAATGGTTGAATGCAGATCAGACTTACTGAAATATCAGTATTCAAAAATGATATTGGCACCATTATTAATTATTTTCGTTTTCATACCTACAGCAAAATATCATAAGTAAATAGTCATCACTTTTCCAAAGTGGCGACGTGGATTATTCTACGATTTATTAAGATTCGAAATCAAGTACCTACGTAATTTATGCATAATGTGCAAAATATTTAAAAATCAAATTTACTTCCATAACGCAATATAAATTTAGGAACTGAACACTATTATAAGAAAAATACAAAAGGCAGTCATCAGAGTTATCCAAAAGTAACGCAAGAAACAGCATTAATAGCTTATTTATGAAAATGTAGGCGTGGAAATCTTATAACTTTTTTTAAATTCGTGCAGAAATATAATTTAAAACACATCCAAAATATATCTACTTACAGTTGCTTCATTTTGTTATCAGTGAAACGAGAAATAATCTTTAATAAAATTGATATTATCGACATCTGTGAACTATCATTTCAAAAGGCTGCAATATTATATCGACTATTAATTGGCTGCTGTCACGATTCTCAATAAGTTTTGTAGATTTTAGCTATCTAAGACGTATGTCTACTTCCCAATTATAATTTGGATTTTTTCGATAACTTTTCAAACAGTAACTATTGTTATCTAAATAAGTATTAACATTAAAAATATATATATATATCTACAAATTGTTATTATACATTTTTAATTTCGGATGTTTTAAATGACAACATAGATTTTTAATTTCATAACCACAGCACAATATTTTTCTGAGATTTTCTATTCTAAATAATTGTTGCTTTTGTAAAAATATATATTATTTATACGTCAATACTTAACAGTGGTTATCTGTTTTTCTGCGTCAGTTTTTGTTTACTGCTATTAAATTCAATACACAGTCGTACAATATACCAGTGTGGCAGTGTGTAAACTTAAGTGGTTGCTATAGAGTGTTTCAAAGTTCCAATTATTACTATAATACTATTATACCTATAAGAGGGTAACTACTAAACTACTACTTTTGTCTTATACTAACCAAATAAATACATTTTTGATTTCGCAATTGGAGCATTGAAGTGTACATTATAATTCGTTTATTATAAAATATTGATGTATCTTATTGATTTAGGAAAAATTTAACGAGCGGATATAATTATATTCAGTTAAATTAAATTTCAAATATATATATACTTATATTCAAATAAATTAAAAACAACCATTTTAAATAAACTAAAACCATAGAACAATATAAAATAGACACTCGATCAGCTGATCTAACTAAATAGTAAGATAAATCCAATAAAATATTTTATTCATTAATCATATTATTTTCCATGAATTGAATACTATTTTAGACCAGAATTATAAATAATTTTCTCAATAAATTATGGACCATAGACATACTTATATAGTTATATGTCTATGATGTTATGAACTAGATATTTAAAAAAATAGATATGTAAATTCCACAAAATGTTCATAGATGTGTTCAATAAAATATTCTATTGAATTTGGCACATCAGTAATATAAAATATTCTATACTATTTTTAGGATTGCAAATCAGTACTTTATCTGATGCATCTAATACTAGTCTCACTTATAAAAAATCATTTTTTATTTATACAACATCATGACCTTCGATTAAAATAAATGTTTTTATTACATGTACCTCAAAAAGACTTGAATGCACAATGGATAAAATATTAATAATGATTTTCTTTAATATTATTTCAAATTGTAATTATTATTTACCGTAAAAACTATCGATTTTACACGAATACAATGCATAAATAAATTCTAGACGTTTTGGTAAGAGCCTCTAAAAGCACAATAATGTTGTATAACATCGTATTATACTATTATAATACCGTCATATCGACGGCATTAAAACACATACTACGTATATAATTATTATGTAAATGGAACATTCCAAATACGTGAAATTATTAATAATAATTTGTTAATCCAGTTGGGACGAATACAACAACGGACACAATAGTGGCATATTATAATAAATTGGTCACGATGAATAAAAATAAAATCGATGTCGTTATGGCGAGATGGCGTCCGGAAATAATGGAAATTTGAACTAAAATAGGGTAAAGATTGACGGAGCAGAGAAAGACCGGTGCGGCGTAATGCGTGTTGTTTCATCAATCATCCGACGGGAAACCATAGTAATATTATATATTCGGATATTCCAGCAGAACATTGGTCTAAGCGGCTTAATTTTTATCAATTATTATGCCATGATAATTATAACATTTTGTGTGAGTACTTACTGTTAAGTATTTTAATATTTTAATACTTTTTTTTTAAATCATCAAAGTGTATTCGGTAGTCAATATTAAAACACGCATACATAGTACGCTTCGATCGAAATGTATCACACCCCATCCCCTCTAACGATACCCTTTATTTTTTTTTAATTCATCAATCGGCGTAGTCAAGTAAACACATAACTATAAATAATTGAATAAAACATAAAACCCGAATTTTTGAGAGGATATGTGTCCTAGTCGGTATGTTCACTCGAACTCGGTTGACAATTTAAAGTTAATTGGGTACGTTTATACGATATTCGTACATAAATATGGTTGAAAAATGAATATATATATATTTATTTATTGTGATTCAATATGTGCAATCTGTAGAATAACAACTATTAACAAACAGTAATTCTGTGACGTGCATAGTGAAGTTGCACCCAGCTGGTGCAGGTATTTAAGAGGCGGCCGTTATATTTTAATGACGAGTGTGATTGTATTGGACAATAATGTGATTTTTAAAAACAAAATCACACTTAAAGCAACTTTTTAAAATTGTTCAAAATGATAACAGAGGTCGTAAAATATGGTTTGAGTATTGTTATAATAAAAATACACCTCTAGATTTTTAAGTTGGCCACTCAACTGGAGACTGATCACAATTTCCATTATAATAAAATATAATAAGACCGATAAAAGTATTGACTTAACACATTTTTAAAATCTTATTGAGTGGAATAAGGATTTTCACAAGATACAAAAATTAACAAAAACTTAAATTTGTGTATTTTTGTAAATATAAAAAAAAACAAAAATGACTGTAAGTGCTGAGTAAATATATACGTCATCGCATAATACAGTATAATTTTCGATTAAATTTACTGTTAACCTTAAAAATGAAATTCACCAATTTGTCCATAACAATATCGTAAAATGTTAAAAATATTTATTAATTCAATAATGGTATTTAAAATCTTAAAATTTAATTTATTATCTCACTTTTTTTCAGTATAAATTAGATATATCTAAAAAATAATACCCTGAGAATATTTTGACAAAAATGTTAAAATAAAATATTCAAAATAATACTTAGATGTAATTTGGCGATTTGTTTTAATTATACTTTTCAAAATGCATCTCATTAAAGTACAAGAGAAGTGAAAAGTATCTTTTTTCTTGAAATTTCAGAAGAAAATTCTATTTAGGTATTTCGATAAGTAATAATGTCTAAACAATTAAAAAAAAAATATTTTGTCATACGAAAAAAATACAATTTCAATTTCAACTTATGCAGTATGAGTATTATAATTTATTAATATTATAGAAAAAAAGTCGTTGAATCTATAACATAAAATAAGAACATATAAGAAACCCTATAAGATTACCCTATAAGAATGTATGAAGATTGGCGCCCTCTCTTTTTCGATGGGTGGAGGTCTGTGGGTATAAAAAAAAAACTATAAAGTACTGACCTTATATAATAAGTAAGTATTTTCAGCATAAATATAAAAGGTATGTAGTCTTATATTGTGCAAAAGGTGGTTGATAATGAGAAATAATCCCCCCCTCAATTTAGTTTTAGTTCAGATCCACTGAAAGGTAACAACAGGTAAAGTATATTTATTGTTAAATTAAAATAATTATATTTGACCCTAAATAATGATATTATTAATAGTATTTTCTCTTATTAAGCACGACATCAAA
>PVMI01049815.1:0-15978 GCA_008528875.1 Aulacorthum solani
CAAGAGAACACGAAAAATAATTATCTATACGCGTGTACAGTGTATATTCTTACTCTATGGTGTATACACACACACACACACACACACATATGTGTATACATACCATTATTATAACGTAGACTCACGTCACAACGGTGCGACTGCACACTGCACGCCGTCGACGGTCCGGTCGGACGGTGCCGATTATATTATTATACATACTCGTAGGTAATATTAAAATAATATATGCGTAGCGAGTTGAAATGTCGCACTGGAGATCCCCACCCCCCCCCATGGGTTGACCCACAACCGTATGCGACAACGAATCATCGGTATACGAGATGTAAGCATTTGGAGTCACATGGCCACACTATAGACCCCTTACACAAAATATCACGTATATTAATTAATAATAATGATACAATATTGTATACATATTATATTATTCTGGTAACGAAGTCAACTATCACAGTGCAGGTTCTTAAACTGTGGTCCACGGCCCGCTCATGCCAGGCGTCTGTGGAGCTATCAATATATTAAAATATTGATTATGATCATAATATTAGGTATATGAGATACTTTTTTTATAAGAAAAAGTTATTTGACAGATTATTGGTAAAGAGGTCCGCGATTTCTAAAGGCCTTTCATTGGGGGTCCGTGTCCTAGTGTCCTACAAAAGTGTAAGAACCGCTGGTCTATCGAGTCCATCGTGCTGCTGTGGGTAGATTCATGTCTGCAGCCAAATATACTTGGAAGAACCAATATAGAACCATATTATGTACCTAATAACAATATTATTATAAACTCGTGAAATATTTTTTTGACTCGACTGCAGACACCGGGCAGACGCACTTGCCATATAATAATATCTACCTTCCAACAACTTGCAGGACGTTCATGATTGTTGTAATATTGTAATATTAGATGGATTAAAATGGCAATCATCGAGAAATTAATATATATGCCTATGTGCACCGTTGAACTACGTCCGAGACGAGTAGAATTACGATTACGGAGGGAGTGTATTATATGACAACAGGTCAATCCGAGCAACAGCAATTAGCACAAATATGTGGGAAAAATTAGTTTTTCTGGTTTTCATTGTTTTCGTGTCATCGTATATGCTTGGAAATTTGTCACAACTCACAAGTAGAAATTATAATATTATTGTGGCTATTGATGTAGATTATAAAAATTACATAGGTCATGAAAACATTTATTTCGTTTATGATGTACGATTCATCAAATCTATTAGAAAATCTCCTACTCATGTCGCATTATTATTTCAATAATTTTTACTTTGGAAATTCATAAAAACAACAATAACAAAAAACCACATTTTTAAATTTGTGGCTGTACGTCAACCATGTATCTTTCATACAATTATTTTCTTCAATTTTTTACTGATTACGTTTTTAATAGACCAAGACTGTATTTTTCGTACACTGGACAACCGATGAAACACCTCTTTAGCAGCAAACGTGCAAAAAGAATTCTCTCCAGTCTCAATAACAATATAATAAAAGTATAATATTGTGTATGGATACTATATAGAGGTACTTATACAGTGGCTTAAATGCCAACCGCGTTTGTGGTATAACTGTTCGCGAAGTGTAGCCGGCTCTATAAATGCAATAATATACAATAATCAATATACACAGGATGAGATCGTAGTTTGCTTTTTTTGACACACTATACTATAGATTTCTATTATAATTCAATAGCGTTGTATACTTATATGTATATAATAATCAAACACATCAGTTCACGTGGTGTTTTTGGAGCGTCCTATTTGGGATTTCACTCTTTTAGATTTTTGAGATGTTATTATTTTATTACACTACAAATGTGTGACTCTTGTACATTATAAGACTATAATGATTATGTATGTAAATTATATTTAAATAATATATGAATTATATGCACTCATGTATACGATATAACCACTGTTTAGATGAAAACGACCAACGAAGTCAAACAATCAACTTTTAAACGAAAACGTCCACAGATCTATGCAGGACATAAGGCAGGTATATAAATATTTTTGCATGCCTAAACATTTTCAAATCCTTTTGTTTCAAGATCCGACAACCTAGATATTATATTAAGTGGTAACGGTAAGCGGTTTAGCAATCGAACTGCAGCATATTCTATTATTGTTTTTGTTGTGATTATTATAACTCGACCTATTAAATGCAATAACGTCATTGTTGGACAATTTACGACTTTGGTCGACGCCTACATTTAACGTAAGGTATATTATGATTAAGCGTATATACCTCGTTTAATATTGATACTCGGCACTTAAAATGTCTCGAATTCTGTACTGAACATGCTGCAGGTATAACTGAAATATATGACACACATTGTATGTACATATGCGTACTTTCAATGCTCAAAATTCCAGTAAATTATGTAAACACTGGTATTTTATATCGGTAATCCATTCATAACCGTGGTGTATATCCTATGTTCAAAGAATTAATAGTTAAAGTTATTAGCTGAATTGATCGTTTCTACAAAGAAGAAGTTCTTTAAAAATTAAAAACTCTAATAAGTAGTAACTGCAGTTATAATTATAATACATAATTATCAATATTTTCGATAGTAATTTATTCTCGTCAATATAATACCTATATGCTATAAACGTAATCAAATTCTATTAAAAACCATTCGTGCATAGCAGCTGTTACTCGAATTAATTATTTGCGCAAGACTGCTAGAGTCGTTACCGGCATGACAGATAGATGGATGTTGTACCAGGTATTTTATGTAGTACACTAGTGCTTTATACATTTTAACCATAGCTAAAGTATTTGTAATTAAAAATGCAAAAAATCCATAATATTTGACACCGCATTTGATTATTTAGTACAACGATGACTAATCAAAATATCAGCCATTTTGCTTCTGCGGTGGAACTATGGATGTGTAATGCGCAAATTTTACAAAGATCAACAAATAACTGCGAAAACGTCGCTATAATATTATACAGAGTGATAACAAAAACGAAATATGTATAGGTATGACGCCACATCTCAAAAATCAACAGAATAAGTTCTATAGGTATCTACCTATTTTTTTTTTTTTTTTTTAAGAAAGTAAAATACTGGTAAATATAATATTGTATTATCTTTATAATTGATAATTAAACTAACCCTTCCGTATTTCAAACGGTTGTCCCGTATCAAACTATACTTAAAAACTTAAAACCTTTATATATATAGCCTACACAATGATTGTATCTCTGGTTTATAACTATTAATCGTGGTGGATTATCATCGAGGACATACGAAATACACGTCTGTGGACTGTGACAAAACAAAATAAAATATACCTAATTGTAGACTGAAATCATAACAATATTTTCAACTAAACTTAATTTATATTTAAAATTTGTAACAAAATGTAAACGGAATGAGCAGAAGAATTAGCACTCACTTATTATAATATTATAATAATATACCAATCTGTGTGTGTGTGTGTGTATGTGTTTGAGTTCGTCATTAGTTCGGAATTCATCGATGAGTCGATAATTATTCGCGGAATGAGAAAAACATTGCTCTTGTGTAATAATTTATTACCTAGGTATAAAGTTACACATTATTTTATCGTTTATTATAAATATTTTAATAATATTATACAATGTAATAGTTTAGCATCAGATGAAACGACCTCTGCCTCTTAGATTCCGTGGGGACACAAATTTCCGATATTTCGTCATTTCATTATTCGATGTAAATACTTTTTCAAGACACGGTCATTGCGATCATAATAATATAATAACTCACTAGTAGTTACTGGTTAGTAATCACGCCAGCATTCATGCAAAAGGCTATTACTTATACATATTATTATGATTATATTCATACACATTTATTAAGATATATCGGATTATTATTTGCACAGTGCTATTCGATTTTTCCAAACTTCACGATCAATGTGTTGTGTGTCTGTCTAGAATAGGTTCGAATAACAAGTGTACTGTTCTTAATAATTTATTGTTATTAAGAAAAACGATTTTAAATTAATACAACTAACCATTAAGGGTACAATGTACTTAAATATCATATGACATAATACCTATACTACAAAATTCAATGAATTATTATTACAATTGAAAAATATTTATAACATACCTAGTTAGAAAGTAGGTATAAAGGTAATATACCTATATAATGCGTTCATTTGAGTAAACATGCAAAAAAATCGCTATTGAAAAAATAAACTGACGCGTGTCTAATCCTAATATATTGTTATGCAAAATTAATACAAATAATTAATAATTTAAAAAATGTACTTCATAAATACATAGGTATATGCAAATTATCCAATGTAGGTATACCAATACTTATTATCGTGCGTGATAATGTATTTACTTTTAAAATTATAGAGAAATAACTAAAATATATCTCTTGTGTATAAAATGTAAATAAACACTATAGCGACTATGTTTATTTAAATATGACTAATTTTTCCCTTCACTTCAATAAATTAATAAGAAATCTAAATAGTTTAAATATTGAAAAGAAAAAAAAACGTAACACTAAATATTTAATAGAAACTGATAATTATTATACATTAATATATTTAATGTAATTTATTTGTCCGATTAATTTTGCATAAAACATTATGTGTACATATATTATACATCATACATGTATAGTAAAGTATAGTTATTAATATTAAACATGATGCCTTATTCAGTTATTCGTAATCGATATATAATTGTGTCTTATTAAGTCCCCTACCTATACTACAGTTATTTGATATTTCAATTTTTATTATTTATGCCCTTGTACCAAGTAAATCATTTATTGTAATTTTGTAGACATTAGTCTTGTATTCATGTTCAAGTCTTATAAGTTATAATCAACGAATTCGAAACTATTTAAACCTTGAAAAATTAAGCTGTTGAATAAATGCAACGAGTTAATATACATTTATAAGTGGAAATGTTTAAAATAAATTAAAACAAATACTGATTTTACAAATCTCAATCTATGAAAATTTTAAAAATAATATTTTGTTTGTACAGGTAATATTATATATGTACGAGTATAAAGTAGGTACTATAATACCTGTAATATGTCTTAACTATTATATTAATACGATAAATAATCCCAACGTTCGGTCGGGTCATAAACCTAATATTTTGATCCTATTGAAATGTTAACACGCAATTCAAAAGACCGATTGATAATTGACGATAAAAGGATTTGCGCTCATCGATATTATGATCTTACTTTACAATGGCGTGGCCAAAATTACTAAAAAGTAAAAACAGAAAACTATATTTGCCATATGTATACAGAAAGAAAACACAATATAAATATACCTCCTAATCTCTTTCTATTTATCATTCGTGCACGTCAAACAAACTCGAAGCACACACACTCACACACATACACTACGCTAACACACGTGGCTAGTGGTAAGGTTATTCTTCGGGTCATCTCCTCTAGTCATGATGGTAGTTCATGTATATAATATTTTTTTGCTCCGTGTCCATATTACATGTACAATGTATAATAGTGTACTATTTGATAAGAAATGCGTGGCTTTTCCTATTGTCGTTCGAAAACCCATAAACAGAAACGTTTTGTCAAAAGTTATATAAGAAAAAGAAGCCTGCGTGCAAACACACTCAATATAGGTACACGTGGCACAATAATTCGTTTGTCTATCCATCAGCAGCGTGCGTTAAACTTCCTAGAAACACGAATGATTTATGCAAGCACGTCTGTCAATATATATAGACGGTGGTTTTCGGTCACTATATAATAGCAATTCGTTGCTTGACTACATGCGTGATTTTTTTTTATTCTATAAAATCCGCGTAGGTTCCAAATACGCTTATTATTTTTCATTTGAACTCATCACTCACCTGCAATAACGATGACAATTCGACACCGGCTAACGATCGAGAAGTTTTTATAATACTTTCCAATATGTATGTGTTTAAATTATCGGGACTCAACGAATATTTGAAGATGTTTACTCGAATAATCAGAGTCTTGTGGCTTGATATATTATATACCTACTACAATTTTTAAGGATTAAAAGTTCCAATAATATGAAGCAATGTAGATCTGAGGGGTTTTTATGATGTATAATATATTAGATTCATTAAATAATAAATAATAATATAGACGGCAGTACATTACATAAATTACCCCTATAAGTACTAATTTTGAAAATGTGTATATCTATAGACTATAATAGTCTGTGAACACCGTGATTTGTGGAAATAGAACAAACTTTGTATACATTATAATATTGCTGAACAGTATAGTAAATAATTATACAATGCACTAGAGAGTAAGGAATAATCTATATTATGTGTCAGCCAGTTAAATTGGTCATAAACCAGATCACAATAATTGAAATTCGAAGTCTACCGCGTGTAAGGATTGAGGTGTTTAGGTGGTAGACCTATTTACCTCATAGCCACAGACGCTGATAATACCGTAATAGAGAAGATTAATTTTGATTTAAATATGAAATAGAATATTAATTGATGTTTCTTTTCATATTTAATATTTCGGATTTCTCCATGATCCTACATAACTCTGAACACTTGATGTTATCATGGCTTATAAATTTATGATAATTAAACATAATATATCCATACTCATATACCATATATATAGTATATACTCACGGTATTAATTATATGATTAAAATGTGTGTTCTCATAAATCGTAATGTTTTAAACTATGGAGTATAATGTATATATATATATTTCTTTTGTAATAGCTTTAAACAGAAAATGATTTAAAGATTTATATATATACATATTATACATCCCTATACACCATACACCTTTGGTTTATTATTTCC
This sequence comes from Aulacorthum solani, assembly GCA_008528875.1. Taxonomy (NCBI): domain Eukaryota; kingdom Metazoa; phylum Arthropoda; class Insecta; order Hemiptera; family Aphididae; genus Aulacorthum; species Aulacorthum solani. The sequence goes on from PVMI01049815.1 coordinate 6,824, forward strand.
ATATCAACTTGTGTGTGTGTGTGTGTTTGTTGAATATAGTATACATAAACTTATTTTTCACCCGTGAAATAATTGATGTTACATAATTAGATACACGTACGATGAAAACACCAGTAGTAACTACATAGTAATAATACGCGTTGCTTCTCACGATTAAACGGAAATACATTTTACGGATCATTATTATTATTAAATGTACTTGAAAGACAAGATGTTAATGTGAGTGTATAGTATAGGTATATTAATACTTATATTATATCCAGCAATTCCAGCCACGGATACCGCCTTCATTGTAAACCGAGTTGATAAAAAAAAAAAAAAAAAAAATTATTTAAAAAAACCAACCCAAACAAAAAANNAAATTTAATAAAACTATATATAAATATCTTTAAAGAATTTGTCCAAAAAAAAATGTAACAGACTGAATTTTAACCATGTACGGCACAACGTAGACGTTTGTACAGGTATACGCCGCAGGCTACCTACCTATACGAACACCACTGGCTAATTACCTATCACTTATTCAACTTCCAACGACCGTTTCAAAACTAATACATCACAACATGTCCANNAACAACTATTCAAGTTTACATAATATTGTTTAACACAATGAATAAAAGTATATGCATTTTACCGTATATTCGTTTAAATCGAATATTATTATTTAAACATAAAATTATATTATATTTTAGGTTTGAGTAAAAATATTAATAAAAACCAAAAAGTAATCTTGCGATACGATAATATACTACACAGCGTTATGGGGGTTATAAACAAAGAAAAAAAGTGATTATTTTGTAATAGCTATGTGCCTATGTATTCTTCGCCTGTAAATGTGAAAGTTATTGTGAACAGAAAATCGCCAAGTAAAACTCAAAAAACTTTCAGAGACCGCTCTGAAAAGTACCTACCTTGTTTTATAATATTCTAATTCTGGACAGCGGACACGCGAATCACCTGTGGGAACCCACAGCCCGATGCGTGTGTACGGGACTCTTCCAATTTTCTCCCAATTAGCGCGGAATAACATAATAGAATAACATGGAACACATATTATGGGCATAACGTTTTTGTACAATAATAATACATAATACTATGCACTGCAAGTAGGTATTGTTGGCAAAATAATAATATTATATACAAATTCACTTTCACGGGTCTTCGCTCTCCTATACTGTGCACATATTGATGAAATATTGTGTATACGGTTTCTCGTCGCGGGCCACACGACTATTTCTCAGGGGTGTAAACACAATTATAGTCCTTGACTGTTTTTAACACCTAACCTGTCTTTTGTACATATTTTGTACGAGTGCTAGCCCCACGCGGAAGAGACGACCAAAACCACCGACAAAATGATATCGCGAACTGTCCATAATAATAATACGTACCCATAGTAGTAGTAATATAATAGTATTATGGCGTCTATATAATATAACATACTATTATGACACCGTATATGCCACATTATAAACTAGACATATACAGATATTATGGTACTTATATTATGAAATTCGCGAAGTGTTTTGTGCAGTGAAAACTACTCTGCGTATCCTTGATGCGTGGAAGAGTGCCCTTGTCGGGTGCTGCTCGTACAACAGCCCATCATGATTGGCGCACTGTTGTCATTATCATTGTGATTATTATTATTATTTTTGTTATTATTGTTGTTATTAACGAACGCGTGTCAATATGATATTTCGTGAATGACAGCTGTAGTACCGATAATAATAATGATAATAATAATATTATATTGTATTATGAATCGAGAGTCTGCGGACACGAGCGCGTCAACGACACGCGGAAACCGGGTGCCATTGTATACTATATACGATATGATGTGTATGTACACGTACGATGTATGTATGTACAGTGCAATGGAAAACGATTAGTTTTAATTTCCACGTTTTTCATTTCTATATAGGTAACGATATTGTACTCGTAGTAAACAACATCAGGGTTTATACCTTCCTACATTATATTGTATTTTACCTACTTTTGAAAAACCAGACTGCGGAAAGGAAGTACAGCGAAAAGTAAATATTTTTCCACTTGGCTATAACATAATATGTTCTTTGTTTTTTTTTTTGTGCCATTTAATATTATTATAACACGTCAACAAAGGCGCTATATGACTATATACATATTATTAAATATAGGTATACGCGTATTGATGTAAATATGTAATATACGTAGGTATACGTGAGACAGCTGGCGAGACACTCTGGATCAGAATATTATAATATAATGTGAAACAAACAAGCAAAAAGTTATGCGAACAATCCTTGATTTTTGTAAATGTATATCGTCATAGCATATTATGTTGACGGATTTGAATTTGTAAGCTGCCACAATTGTGTCGGAAATATAATACGACGACTACATGAGTACCTATTATAATACAATATCAATATTATGAATTACAATACACTGATTACTATTTTCACCAATTTATAAAGAGCTATATGTCGAAATAATAGTATATTCGATGGCAAACGATATATATATAGTATATTATATTATTAACAATCGGTCATTATTGTTATTATTTTTTTTTAAACGAATGAAGTGTAAATGTGCAATATAGTATAATAACTGTGCAAATTGTCTTTTATGACTACGAAACGTGATAAAAAGTGAAATAGCCGAATATTTTGTAATACAATTTTCGTACACGTGCGATTAAATACAGCATTAATATTGTTTTTCTTTCATTTTTCACCAAATCAATCGAATGACAGTAACTGCACTTACACAATACGTCAATACAACAATAAACAACAAGATAAACGTTATTGTATGGAAAAATATATTCATAATTTTTATTAAAACAGAATTCAAATTTCTGTTTTTACATATTATTACTTTTTGATACAGATATAAAATCAAATTGTCAATAAAAAGAAAGTCCTATCTCGTCAAAAAATGAATATGAAACTAAATACAACTACACAATAAATTATCGATGTACCTATATAGAATTAATTTTCTCATACTGTTGATAAATGAAAATGAAAAACGTGGTTATTTTTATCACGGAATTAAATGTAGTTTTATAAATAATATAATATTCTTCTATTAAAAATAATATTTTGTTGACAGTCATCTTTATGGCAATGAAATTATTATAATAAAACAAGCCCGTAATCATATTTTTTTCCTATTAGGCACTTTTAAGAAATCCATTTTAATGTGAATTTTACATAAACGATCTGTACTCCCAAGTCTGTCCGATTTCATCATAACTAAAAATGGGTTTTGGCCGAAGATGGGCGTATTCTATTTTTATGTCAAAAATAATATCGTAATATTAGAGTCTGTGACCACAGGTAATATCTGAGATTGCCTCACATATAATATAAATTGAGTTTTTTTTTTGTGTAAGCAGTGACAGAACAAATAAGTAGGTTTCTTAAAATATTAAATAGAATATATGTAGTATAATATGTAGAAAGCAATTTCTAAGAAGTTTCTCGAAAATGAAAATCTTTTAAACCAATGCCACCTTACATTGTATATAACATGAGTTTATAACGGACCGTTTGCACCATAAAATAACTCATTCATTTAAACATAATTTTATTACCCTCAAACAAACATATATATATATCGATGTACATAATATTAACCAACCGTGATCTTCAATTTGAAACGTATGTGCAACATTTTTATTATTATTTATTAAATTGTGTATTTACATAATCGATTATTCGCACATGAAATCGTTCTAGAAAATATATTGAGCTTATATACCATTCATTGGTATAAAAATATTACTTTTACGACGATAGATTGTCCACAGATGATCTCATATGACATAAAATGATTTTACTATGCATATCATAATATTATAGGTAGGTACAGAATACGACGGAACTATTTTTATTTTTATAGCTTTACCTACCATTTATTTTAGAATAATAATTTGTTTACTAACACAAACCTTTAACAGATCATAGAAGTGTTACGTAACACGTTCAGTTTAAAGCATAAATTAGAATCCTACTAGTCCACACATTATTATAATAATATAGTAATTATCTTATTCAACCAATTAAATTATAAAAAGTTTTCGTTAAGAGAAACCTCAGCAAAATTTATAATTGGTGGACACAAATTAAAACCTGAACGGGATAATAATCGGAAATGGTCAATATTTTGTTGAAACGGCTAAATCGCAGTTTCCTTAAAATATAACTGAGACATTTTAAAAACTACACAAGTATATACTTTCCAACATAATATAATAAAAAAACAACATTTTATGTTCTATAAAATATGTTTAGCGGAGTAAAAAAACTGCACAAGCGTGGTTATGAATGATATATAATAATAAAATAATAAAATCAAAAAATCATTATACGTAATAGGATTTACATTTTAATAACCATCGGGTGAAACGCAATGTCCGCGTATCTATTCATGATATGAGACCAGTTGTGGAGACTTAAATAAGAGATCGCTGAACGTCTATTAGATACGTTTAATGATGTTTAAATGTTTTAAAATCAGGGCGATCGGGAGACTTACAAAGTTTCAATCGACTACAATAATCGGAGGTCGAGATAATATTCTATGCCGTCAGTGTATCAATTGTTACAAAAACGAATAATAATCAACTCGTCCTGCAAATATTATAATGATCCGTGACAGTAATAGACTGAAATTGTACTCCGTTAATAAAAGTGCTAGTACTCAGTACTCTCATTACATCGTGCCTCGGGAAAATTGCCAAGAACCACGAAATTAACTAAATTACAAGTTTTTTTTCCCGGTGTGTATATGATGGTATTATAAAGTAAGTATTATAATCTGGTCGATAAAACAATTAAATAGTGTATACACTGCAGTATACTTCAGTGTAACTCAGGGGCACATCCATCAAAGGAGTGGGTTTTGGGACCAAACACCTTCCCCGGAGCTTATAATAATATATCAAACTAATTTAAGTATAGTAAAAATTAAAAATTTTACACGAATTTTGTTTTGTGATTGCGATATATTTTATATTAAATTTAACTTACATGTTTTCAACTTTCACGTTAGGTAATAAATAAAAATAAGTAGTTGAAATTATACAATATTAGCTGTAAGTACTAAATTGAAGACAATTTTTATATGATATAAACGGATATGTGTGTCGTGCATTAAAGGTAGCAATAATGTATCTACAACCACAGAAAAATATAGCGTTTGGTACTAAAATGTATAAAATATTTTTTGTACAGGTTTACCTATTAGTGTTTTACGATTAGAGCGAATTTAAAAAAAAATATGTTCTTGAACGTCGAAAAAACACCTAAAAGAACCTTTGAACAAATCCCAGTTGTACCACTGCAATACTTGTTATACTTGTCTGTATACGGCGGATACATATACAATAATATTATATACTGCAGTGTATAGTACACGAGCTCGGAGCGTTTTACGTAAAGACCGTACGCCGGCGATGACGATGTGTTTATTCGGATGATCGGCAGAACACGGGAAATGACACGATCATTTATTATCTTGACAAGACGTTTAGACGACATGCAATTATTGCTAACGCGCACTCGAATACTATGTAATAGCGGTTTTTTTTTTTTTTTTAATTCACGCATTATATGTAATACAGGTAGCTGTACAATGCACTTCCATGCAGCACGACGCCACCGCTTTTGGCGCTTCCTTCGCTATTACGATCTGTTATTGAATATTGAACCCTTAAACGACTGATGGATTATACCTGACTTTTAATGTATTAAAATTTTTATCTATGTCATAATATTATAACGGCTAGTTATAATATTAATATATTATGATATCGAGATATTTTCGTAAGATCGGTTAAAATTAGGTTAGGACGTTGTAAGAGTTGGTTAATCGTATAATATTCTTGTCCGTGGAGTGACCTGAACGGAGAGCTTAACTACAAAACCTTTTCCTTAAGCCCGTAAAATGATTTGGGACTGATAAAATATAGTTGTAAGATTATTATTTTTCAAGATTTTAGACTTTTAAATATGGAAACTACGACCATAGGACAAACACAATTTATTTTAACAATTTACATTATTCAATTATTGTTCTATTATTAACCACAAGATTTTTTTTTTTAGTGATGAAGTGGTGTCGCCAACAAATTTGAAACATTTTCAGTTTTTTTACAGTCAATCAAATGTTAAAAGTGTATACTGTGATTCGATTTTATTAGATTTCTCTTCAAGCAGTAAACAATCGTATACATCATGTGTTTATAAATTATATTCTCATCCTTGTTAAAATGTATTGCTTGTGTGGGAACCGTTTTCCTTTCAACATTTTGATTATATAAGTACCTATGTGTGAGAATAGAAAAAAGGAAAATGTTTTGTAAATATTTCCCAAATTAGGTGAAAAATATTCTACTCTCACTCTTTCTCTACGTTTGCTAATTAAATGACACGTGATTTGAACACAATTAAGTACTGTTTTCAGTCCAGATGTGTAACATTTTGCATAATCTTAAAGTTATCTAATGTCATAAGATATAAGGTACTTTCATGATAACGCAGTTATTAATTTATAAAAATTATTAATAAATAAAGTTAATAAGTTAATTATTTCATATTTTTTTTCTTTTTTAACTAAATTTCCATTAGTTGTTTTAATTAATAATTAACGATATTGAAAAAACAATGTATATAATATCATGGATGAGGTTTACACTTATCATAAAAGAAAATCTTCATTGTTTTATGAAGATGTAGATTTTCGAATAATTTTAACGGATACATAAATGCATCATTTATAATACAGTTACATTCTTATTCAATTGTTATGAATTAAAATTAATCAAATTTAAATATTTTATCATACAGTTACTTGACTTACGGTTATACTTTTTTAAGAGCAATAATTTAGAATAATTGTACCTGTATATAGCAATTGTTTGCACTAAAACTAATAATCATATTTATAACTATGAGAAAATACAATATGTATAAGTAAGTATAGAGTAAATGACATGTAAAATTTATATTATAAATCGAAATAAAAATTGTTATAGATTTAGAATAGTGCCTAGTGTAAATATAGATATACGCACTATAATAAGTAAGTACCAAACATTATTAAAGTTATTTAATAATTTCGCAAATAAATTGTTGTCAAATCTTTTCAGTTGGATGTGTTGTTTAAAATTCAACTGTAAATACGATTTTAGTAAGATAATATTGAGGTGGTTAGAAATTTCGATTTTATGGAGATTAAGAAAAAATATTTGTATGATTATAATAATTTACGACCTTAAATGTATCAGATAAACATATATTTGGGAGAAAAAAAATAAAGCGAATAATACAAATATACGAAAAATCATTTATATTAGATACGGTCTGAATGATATTTCTAAACAAAACTGCACAATATAATAATATTAGAGAGCATGCAAGCATATACTGTAGGTACATGTGTTGCACTATAACATTCAATTTGGAAAATCTGTTAGAAAAGTGAGGCCTCTCTGTGATGACCTCGTATTTGACATCATTAGGTATAGGAAAATACAAAACTCTTCGTTTCCGGTTGTATTATTAAACGTCGACGGAAATGGTTATGCAGAATGATTAAAAAAATTATATTAATATAATACGAAACTGCGTTTCAACAAAATATATAGGTAGATATTTTATTGTATGTATTTTGTATGTAATGCATTGTTGGATTCAATATAACATATGAATATCCATGTATATTATTCGATGTATACAAACAAAAATTGCTTATAACATATTTTATGGTCGTATTCGGATTATTGTATTGATTTCGTTTCAACAGTGGTTTAAAATAATGAATTCCGTTACAATTTTATTTTTGTTATTATAATTTATTGATTTATACATATTTCAATAACCTGTATAAAGAACAAGTAAAACATAACAGCTGCGGCTGAATTACGTAGTACTTACCTATACTAAATTGTTATTGTACACACAGCGTCATACGGGACACGGAGCATTATAATACTTACTGGTGTATATCATATTATTAATTAATCGTGTGTTGAAAAATAAAAATTGTTATAAGAATAAAAAGCAGGCCTAAAAAAATGAAAATGCTGTACATGTTAACGTTGTACGCGTAGGAACAAAAATATTTTATATATACAGTAAAATATGTATATATATTATATGCTACTGTACTATATAAGCTATATTATATACTAGGTATATGATAAAATACGTATAGGTCTATCTAATATCTATAATATACGTATACACATCAATTGGTCGCGCTATTGGTTATACATGCTTGTTACAGCTCGTTATCGATTTGATCAAGACTTTCAAGATCATTATTTCCTTGTTGGTATAGGTAGGTATATAGAACACACTGACAATATCATAAAATCATAACATATCACATAAAAATGGTTTTAATATTTTTTTATACTCTTTTGTGTAATTTTCCCTATCGTATTTTTGATATGTAAAACCGAAAATCTTGTAGGTACACATATTATATACATTATAGCTCCATGATGAACGTACGAATCGCGTCATTTTTATATATGTACCTATAGAGTATAGCTGCACATATGCCAATTTATCAGACTATAAACTGAACGACCTAATATAACGGAACTCTGCAGTTGATTTTTTTTCTCGATTAAAACCTTAGCGAATATGCACGATTACTAGTAAAAATTTGACGCTTATTTAGGTAATTTCTATTATCTTCGCACAAACTCCAATAAATACAATTGTTAATATTGTTACAATCAACATCATCATTATTCATTACATAACGTCCAAAAACAAACCAACACCGCCGATTTCAAATCATAAATTCTATACACTATAGGTACTTTACGTTTCCGTAATGACTTCTAAATCAAAAACCTCATGAGATATAAAGTAACACGCAATGTGATGGACAGGAATAATAAGGCAGGATACAGAAGACATCAAAGAAGAACAGTAGTAATTGTGATACTAAACCTATTGTTTTCATTAATGTTCAAACATTCATAGAATTCGGATATCTATTCAGATAGAAGGTAATTAAAGAAATCGCATTTCTTTTTTTTTACTTTTCGCCTTTTGTTTGGTTGTTCCTCGGGGTAAGTAAGAATATTAAGAAAATCAAAAAAGCCTCTTTCAATAAGTAACGACACCTATATAAAAATAATG
>PVMI01049816.1:8923-19803 GCA_008528875.1 Aulacorthum solani
CCCATGTATTATACATTTATAGGTAAGAGTTTTTTCTTATGCAAAATAATTGGGTTATTTTTAAAAATATTTAATTAAAACGCTCTCCCAGAAACTAATTAATTATGTATTCCACACTTCGATGCGACCCACCTCCCCCCCACGACACCTGCACGAGTCAATCGATATCCAATAGAGGTTATTATTATTATTGATTGTGTAATGGGATTATCTGATTTTGCCAAAAACCGTCACATTGACGTAAACGTCCGAATACGGTTCAAAGTTAATTTAATCAGCTTGTAATTTCAAACGTTAATTCTATGGTTGTCGGATTATCACGACATATCGACATGTCGGAAAAAAAAACACACCGTGTTTAAACGTCACACGCGGCACGTTTTACATCGTACCACGCGGTTGTTACCTCTATACCAGCAGCAACCGCGCGTGTACCTAAAATTTTTGGGAAATCATATTAGTTTGTGTGGAGACAGACGGACTCGGAGTGATTGTGTTCGGGCGGTCGGTAAAAGTATATCATATATAAATGCGTCATGACAACATCCATTTGCACGACCTATTTAATTTTTTTTCTCCCATAATATATTTTATCATATACACATGACGTATATAATGCACTTACGTTTGTGTATGCGTGTGCGTTTTTTGTGTACACATTTTTCACATTACTCTTTTATGGCCGGAAAAAAAGTAATCCTCATTCGTCATCAGCATGTCACAAGTGCCCTCCAATCACTCTGCCGCCGTATAGTTCGATACATTCACCTGACGGTGTACCTGCTGCAACCAGGTTCGGTTAGGTTAGGTGAATTTTTTTACAAATCTCTGTAGAAAATAATATATAGACTTCCTGGAAAATATAATATATATATTTATAGAATAATATTTTTTTACATTATAATATTATTAGTTACCTATATACCTTGCCAGTAAATTATTAAATTAAATGTTAAAGAAAACAAATCGATTAATACAACTTTTACACTTTGACAAAGACAATCTACAAACCTCATTAGCCTCACTAAACAATAATTCTACACTTATTTCTCAATTCGTCACTGTCAAATACTTAGGTCTACTATTTGATAAAAGACTAACGTGTAAAAAACACACACACATATGACCAGATTATCGAACACTTCAGACTCTACTTCATCACACCCTAGACAATTCATCATCTAAACTCAACATAATATCAAAAATATCCACAGATAACTTACTCCTAAAACCATTCTGAACCTATAAGATTAGGGGTACAACCAAAATCTCGAATACTAAAAAGATCCAAATTTTCCAATAAAAAAACATTCTGTCTCATCGTCAAAGCAATCTCTATGGTATGCCCGTCCAGTTGGCACAGGGACTTAGTGCTATAACTTCATACATCAATGTTTTGCTACGAATTTGCTACCTTAGCTGTTACTTTACTTCAAACGATTTTGACCTGCACATAACCACGATAAAATAAATGGCAAAAATACACTACCAAAACGTCCACAACCACACACATAACCACTCAAACCCACTTACAACAAATCTATCCTATCACTCACTCCCTGGAAGTACTGCGAAAATTCTCAAGCACCAGTAGCCAAGAGATGTTCAAATTTATCATTGGAAAAGTGCTAAAAACTGCTAATACCTATGTATTATTTGTGATACACATAAATAATATTTTCTTCAACAAATGAACGTGTCTTTTCTACAATTATATTAACACTTATGTGTATGTGCCTACCACTGATGAACATGGATTGTGTGATTAAAATAAAATAAAATATAGAACTGTATAAATTCCTACGAATTGTAGAGTATATTATTTTTGTACCTATTACCTGATAAATGATAATATACCTACCTCTACGGTTTTAACGTCAACATAGTTTGATGAACTTTGTTCAATAATATGATATTAAATTTAGCGGACGGTTTGACATGAAAAAAACTCACTTTTGTCTTGCAAATCTTAATTTTATTATTACTTTCAGTATAGATACCTGTAGGTATATTGAATAAGTGTACATATATCAACTCTTTTAAAACACGCGATTACGACGTATTACGCGTGGGTTGTAATATTTACTAACTTTTTGGTATATACAGTCGTAGGTAGGTAGGTATTACCTATATGACTATTGGGCATTGGCTGCATATATATTCAGTCAATGCCATAATATATGAAGGTAAAAAAAAATCATAGCTAACATTCGGTTTTAGAGTTCTGGTGAGTTAAATAAAAAGAAAAACTTTTGAATGTTCTTTCGGTCAATAACTCAAGAACACTCAACGCCAAGAGTAGCGAACCGTAGAAAATCTAGCATGACAAACAACTGAAAAAAAATCCTCTCTCTTCGTTTTCAGTAGTTTTTCATCATAGATCATTCCTTTAAAAACAACGAGTATAAATAGGAACGCTAGTACATTTTTTTCTTTCGAAAACCTGATTTAAAGCTATAGGTACGCTGTATTACTATGTATAGTAATAATATTATGTTGCTCGTCTAAGTGCGATATAATAAAAAATTAATTTATTTTGAACACAAAATTGTGTTTACAAACGTTTTGTTTTAATATAATAATATAAGTAGGTGATGCATTGAAACTATATAGGTATTGTTATTGCATCGACTTATTTGCTGTAACAGCAGCAGTTTATTACTATACTCAAAATGTTTTTAACATTTTGTTCAGGATATAAATAATATAACATAAACCTATATTGCAGGCTATTACTAATAGTATGCATTATTTATGCAGCGGTGAATTCTTTCATTTCTGAATTATTGATAATTTATATCTACATACCTGCATAACGTTTTTCTTTTACTAGTCATTTTTTTTTATTATTATTATTATTATTTAGAGTTTTCAGTACATACTATTATGGCTCGTCAATTACAACAATATACAAGGTATTCTTTTACTGAATTGTCAATTTTTATTTTTGTCAATACATAATATAGTTTTTAGGGTCTATGTTTTAAACATATTATAATATACTATACATTTTTTAAATACCTATTCATTATTTCACAGATTTCTCATATTTTAAAAATGATAGTTAAGAGGTTAAGCTTTAGACAATCTGCGGCAATGGGTGATAAGTGATAATTAATACGAGCGTACATCGTTTTTTCGAACACAAATTATTAATGTTAATAATACACTCATACTTATAACAAATGTAATAATTCATATAAAGACTTGTTAAAATATTTTTTTATTAATACTAGCAATGTTTAGTAGTGTAATTTCAAATTCACATGTTTGTTTTAAAATGTATTTATCTGGACATATTTTGAGGAGTTCTAAAGCGTCTTTTTTACATTACTTTGTAAGTGATTATTCATATTTTGTCAATTTTTAACGCCCTGCAAGTGCACCCATATTCAGCATTAGTTTTAGTGCATTCAGTTCACAGCCCTGATAATATTGTGTCATCAAAGTTTTTTTTAACAAATACGTAGGTAGGTACCAGGTACATATAATGTAACATATTATATATGCTTATATACCTATACAGAATATACAAACGTTATATCTTACACATTTTATAGCACACAAACCCGACTTCTAATTATATTACAATATTACACGAATGTCGAACTCGGTTAATGTTGTTTTATTCATTCTTTCATTCTGTTTTTTTTATTGACGCATGGGAATGTTTTATATGGGAACGCCAAAGTTATCGTTTCTACAATATAATGTTTTTATTGTGCACTAATGATCAAGGAGAGGGAACTTGTTATAACAATTTATTTAATGAGGGAGCTAGGCTCGACGAGGCGCAGGTCTCTCATCAACCTTGCACACAGTCATAATAATATATTGATCACTCCCTTCTCCTCCTAGGAAACTCAACCGCCACTCCCTCTTCACATTTTACCCTTTTACCCTTAACGCCGGTGAATTTTGATAAGGTGTCAACTCACAATTAATATATTTCGTTGACCTAAATCGCGTTTATTTTTAGACTTTTAAAATATTATTAATAATGAATAATATATAATATGTTGTTGCTTCCAGGAACATATTTTTTGCTGTACGATTTTGTCGATTTCTTCGACCGAACATCTGCCACTGCATTGCCCAAGGAAAAATTTGTGCAAATAGTCAACGTAATATTCAAAGACAGAACACAGCTGGAAAGAGACGCTATTATATATCAGGTAAAATTACAATTAGGTGTAAATGAAAATATTCTTATAAAAAAATGAATAAATAGGTGAACTGTTATGTAGATACGGTCATACAAATATTCTATTACGAAATGTAAAAATAAAAAGTTACCTATTATTCATGTAAAAGCGTCATTACGTGAACTATGAAAAACTTCAATTGTACGAGTATACATAGTAACTGAAACTTAAATATTTTAAAACCAACATTATACAAGTGTTTTTTACTATTACGGACATTGAATATGCGAAAATAAATGAAAAAATGTAAATAAATTTTCAGCTAGAAAGCACAAGGTGCTCGTGTATAATGTATCATACATAATATTACACTAATACTTATTATATAGTTTCCGAATATAAACAATACACGTGTTTAGAATACAGAAATCATCCGAAGATAATAATTATTGAGGGCTTCGTGTAACTGCATAATGTATTAAAATGTAGAAATTAAACAAAATATAATGAAGTGTACCTACTTGGATCTTATATTTCTATATCAAACGAATATTCACAGACTTGAAATAATATTAAAATTATTATCATCGTGATTTAAATAGGTAATTACTAATTAAACATTTAAGACATCTTTAAGACTCTGGGAATAATATTTCATCAAGAATCAATTTTCTTCTTATCCTTTTCTTAACGTCTTGTTTTTTTTGAGCTTCAGGCATATTTTTTTGATAAGTTTTCATTATTTTTCTTACTAATTATTTATCATGGTATAATATACCTATAACATATTATATATTTTAAAGTTTTAAAGTTTACTATTTTTCTATTTACATTTTCAATAAAATGTGTATTATCATGGTGGTATATAAGCGTTTAGTTTTTTAAAATTATTGTAGAAGCTAATACAAATCAACGACCGTGTCGTAAATTAGATAAAATATAATATTTAATGGTAGTTTCACAAGCACCCATTGTCAACTCCGTGAAATAGCAATTAGCAAATATTAGTGTTTGATAAATATTTTATGAGAAAAAAGACCATTATTTCTTACGTAATACATTCTAACGTCTTATATACTTATAAGTTTTTTTTTATATTCCGTTAATTTTATGTAACGAATATTATATAATATATAATATACTAACAATACACCCCAATGGCCTTTATTACTAGTAATGTTCACTGGGGCCCAATATATTCTTGACAATGTTTCTTGAACTCCAGACATCATTACATCAATAATAAACAACAACAAAATGTAAGGAAATAAAAAATCGTTCTGGTGTACCAGTAGATAAATACGATTTGAAACATTTTAAAAATCTCTTTACCAATCAATAAACTGTTGTAAAAAACTTTCGTGACATTATGTGATAAAACTACTAAAAATGTATTTTGATGGGTAAAATTAAAAAAAATAATGTTATACAGTCACCACAATAATTTTATATATTTCAGTATTCGGGATGGGAAAAAAAAGACGTGGACGACAAATATTCCAACCAAAAACAATTGAGCGACGTGGTTGCAGATTATTTCTTTGTATGTCCAACCAACCTGTTTGCCAACATCGTGTCAAGTCGTGGAGCTCGGGTGTACTACTATTTCTTTACTCATGTGGGTATTTTAATTTTTGTTAGTCACAGTAAAATTGTCTTAGGTATTATTTTAAGAACCAGGAAATGTATAATATATTTGTAATCAAAGGTAGAAAGTACCATTTTTATATTCTTTGACATATGTTAATTTTTATCTATATAAGTATTCAATTATAGCATACTAGTATTATTTTATTGTATATTTGTATCTAATCCTTTTTTAAGCATCTTGTCTATCCTCGATTATAGTTAGTCAATGGATAATGTAATTTTTTATTATTTAATTTTCAACTTATTATTTTATTATAATAATACTAATAATTTGTTTTAATGTATTTAGTATAAACACTGAGTAGACATGAATAAGTTATCATAGCCCATATGGTTGATATTTTAGGCAGCTAACTTTCGATTATTCTTTTCCCCCTCAAAATAAAGATATATATGTCTATTTTTTATATATCATAATATAATTGTAGCAACCGATCGGTTTCAGTCTGTAAATCAGATGAATCTGATTAGCATATTATTATTTTTTGACTATTCTTTGTTATCCACTTAGTGTATCTAATAAATCATATAAATTACCGTTGACCGTTCTCATATAAATAGTTCTTTTGATAATAACATTTAACGTGTTGAAATATTGCAGAGGACAGACTCACACTTGTGGGGTGATTGGATGGGCGTGTTGCACGGCGACGAGATGCAATACGTATTTGGCCATCCATTGAACATGTCGATGCCGTACAACGCCAGGGAAAGAGACTTGAGCATACGAATCATGGAAGCGTTCACCAGATTTTCGTTGACCGGGTAACGTACTTACTATATTTCACAGTATTATAATGTATTATAACAGTGTATATAACTACAAACCTAAACACTTGTTAGTTGTTGTATTTTATTAAATCATTATTATAATTTTAGTCAGAAAAGTTAGGTAGGGGAGCGGAAGTCCTGCAGAATATATAATATTATAATATATTAAGAAACCCCGTCTAATTTTTGGGGGACAAAGTTAACCCGCACCCCCATAGAGCACTTTATTTTTGCATCAATGATTTTGTGCACGTCTTCGTTGTTGTTATCGCAAAAGTTTAGGTGATTACATCTTCGTTATCAACTGCTGTTAACACAATAAAAACAAAAACAAAAAAAATTAAATAAATACTTGAAAGGACTAGACGCGCCGTCGACATGCAACAATAATGCACATTACGCACAACAAATAGCTATACATAGTATAATTGGCCATGGTCACGCGGGCGGCTGTTTTAAAAAGGGTAAATATTATGCTACCTGCGGGACGATTGACCGATAAGTGAAACTATTCAACTGAATACTGATAAACCAATCCGCACTATCTGCGTAATTACTTCCGCACGAACTTAGCGGACTCTCCTTCGGTTGTACTTGACACGTGTACAGTTGTACATGTTTACGTATAGTAGATTATATAGCTGGTTCCTGGTATATATAATAATATGTTCTATGTAGGACATACGGTTTCTAACCAGAAAATAGGTTTTGAGACATTTTTTTTAGCCACATTTTTAAATTTTTTGAATTTGTGGAGTAGGCGGTATGCTGCAAACTAATTTTTTGAAGTTAGCGGTATCATGAAAAGCACTAATTCCCGCAATACCGTCAATTTTTTGTACTCAATTAGTGATTTAAAGACAAATAAAAATTAGTGCTCCGTCCTACCTTGACTTACCTATTGGCATAACATTTATCAAACATTTTACCGTTACTCTTTATAAATACATAGCACGCTAACTATAAATTATGTTATAACCTTATTCCAGTTTATTAGTGTTCCACAAAACTTGAATAATATTTCTACCATAATATCTTCCGAATTGATTCAATCAAAATTCATAATAATTTAAACGAGCTTATAAGCTGCGATTATATATAATGTTTATACAATGTACATTAGAGATCAGCAGTCAGCACGGTCCAGGTGGGGCCATAAGAAAAATATTTTGGATTGGTAATGATTGGATTGTAGTACTTGGATTTGGACTTGGTCATAAACAAAACGTAAATTGTAAATTTTACAATAATTATTACATTTTAACGAAGATTGTAAATAGTATAAGTACAATAGTGAAATGTCCATACTTTTGAACAGTTTATAATAAAATTTACTGACCAGGCCCAGACTGGTACAATTTTTTTGGATTAATATATTCGGACCGGTTCGAGTCGAAAAACACGGTCCTTTCTGATCTTTAATATACATATATATATTTATATATATAATATATTAAACCTATTTTATCGGAGACATTATCTGAATACAACGATGTGAATTTTAAAAGCGTGAAAAAATTTAAGTAGTATAAAACATATAATAAATATCCTGGCCTAATGTATGTTTTCCCAAACTATATATAGATATTAAAATGTTGGATTTTTGTGAGCATTACCGCCGGAGATGATTAATTTTGCTGGTACTTGAAAGTTTAGTGAAAAACCAATCACAATATTATATACTGCTAGACATACGCTGTATAAGCAATAACTTCCAGTTTAATATAAAATATAATTTTATTGGTTTTGATACATGCCTAGTTTAAATCAAAATAGTACAAATACAGATTTTCATGATATGTACCAAACATAAAATATATTATAAAAATATATTACTAGCAATACCAACTGTATACTACCCCTCAGTCATAAATTGTTCTAAATTTCATATTATTATAGGAGTTAATAATCGTTTCGTCGACAATCTCAGTTTTTTTTTTTTTTTGAAGATGTTGAAATGCAGCTATTCAAATTTAAAAAACAACAAGTGTGAAATAGTGTATGTTCTACCTAAATATTGTGTAGGTATAGTGCTAGACGCAGATATTATATTTTCTAGTTAAGATCTTTTTTCAGTAGCATTCTCAAGAATTTATTTTGGTTATAGTTTTTCCTAAAATCAATCAATAATAATTAATCTACGTTTGAGTATTTAACCTGGTCATCTATAGAGCATATTCAGGTCATAAACGTTTAATAATATTCTTAATCAGGACAATACAAACATTTCTATGATGGTGGTAAGTACGATTTTTTTGTGGACAAAATTTCTGAGGGGTTGAATCCTAGAACCCTAACTCTGCATACCACTCATTTTTACATTAAATTCCATAAAAATAGAACTTTATTCGTATGCAACTATACTTCCAAGTTCAAACTATACAATCTACATTCATGAAATATATTTTAATTAATAATTGGCCATTATTTACTGTGAAGGTACTAGGTATGCTTTTGTAATATAAATATTATTATACTCTACTAGATATATTATCTCATTATATTCTTCTTCTCGGTAATTATCAGCCTTTAGCACTAGACTGACAAACATATTTTCCACCATTTCTCCCAATCACTAGCCAAGGCCCGCCAATCAGAGTCCGGTTAGACAAACATAACACCCTCAAATGTATTTAACTATAGACTACCTGTACTACCTAGATTATATTATTGTATCCGCAGTATTACTTACATACGATTTATACTTCCCATTAGGTATCCACCATGGTCCATATCTTAATTACTTTATAGTTTATATATTATATATTATATTTGTATACTTTGAATTATAATGAATGTGCTATTCTACAATTGCATATTGTATTTTACAAAAAGCTTATTTTCTGTACCTACGTATGACATTGTATGTATGCATGCATCATGTATGTGTGTATGTATCTACCTACCGCTATTTTTGCCTTCTTCAAAAATAAGTTTAATGTGCAATGCTTTAAGCAATAAACAAAACGAATCGAATTAATGGTCTTACATCGGAAATATTTAGTGTAATCATAAATTGTGATCACATAGTATAACAATGCAAAATGTTGTACCTATGTATTATTTTAGCTCATAGAAAATTTTTTTCAGAACACCTGTCTCAGATGATATAGATTGGCCATTATACAATGAATCAAACCCGATATATCATGTTTGGAATGCTGCTGAATTGCACGTAGGTTACGGACCTAGAGCAGCTGAATGCCAGTTTTGGAATGGATTTTTCCCGAAAATCGGTAAGCCTGTATTAAGATTGATTTATTGCTTTCGATTAGAAAATAAACTATGCACAATTATGAAATATATTTAATGTAAACGAATTATTGTTCAATAAAAGTTTGACGTATTAGTAATAACTAATAAGACGGCAAGTTTTATGTTATAGAGTTAATGACTAGTTTTTAATTTGTTTAGTATATATTAGCAATTTAAATATCTTCCTAATACGAATATTAGGTTTGAATTATGCGAATTTGGTACTATACTCATTTATTATTTAAATTCGAAAGTGTTTGAAAGTATGAGTTACCAAGAACTTCTTAAGAATTCTTTTGAAGTGTAATGTGTTAATTTGACTTAATCAAATCTAAAATATGACCGTTTTTTCATTCGTTTCAAATTTTTTAACAAAAAAAATCTGTCTATTTACATTTAAGACTTAATTTATTATACTAAGTAAATAAATTTAAAAAAAATGATATAAATATTATCTTAATATAATACAATATATACAAACATAATACAACATAGTGGGTAGTGGGTACTAACTACTTTTATTATAATATATTTTAGATACTGAGCAGATCGATGAGTGTATTGATTTAACAATGATGTGTGTTTTTTTGTGATGTTCAAGGGCACCTATATGAGAGGAAGAAAGGGAGGAACATGACCCTCTTCCCCAGAGTAAAATATCAAAAATCTTGGAAAATTGCTTACTCTGATCAGAATCTATTTATTTAGATAGATAGACTTTAAAAATTTAATTTAATATATGAAAATCTATAATTTGTTCATGAAAAATCGGTTTATTTACTTTGGCAAACCAGGTTATCAGCTATAAATAACAACACGTTTTTTCATCCAAATTCTCAAATTTTGTCCCCCTCCCCCTTGAGAATTTTTCTATTGGCGCCCTTGGTGATGTCTGTAAACAAGATTTATAGTAAAAAAATGTTTCATTCTCAAACTTCGTAGGTGATTTCTGATAAAAAAAATAATGTAAGTTAGTTAGTTAGTTAAATTTAAAATTCTCATTACTTTTTATTATAATCAGGAAAAACAAAAAAAAATAGTGAAAAACAGACATTTTTT
>PVMI01049821.1:0-14273 GCA_008528875.1 Aulacorthum solani
ATCTTTACTCCATCCTAAACTCTAAATCTGAAACAGCTATCAAAACAATAATTGCCTTTATACAGGAGGCTGGCTTTATTATATAGTATATATAAATACTTAAATTTTTGTTAATCTCAATTTTATATTGTTTTATTCTTACTATGTAATTGTCAAGCTATCATAGTTTATACTAGCAGCTTTTATAAAAAAAAAAAAAAATAATAAAAAAATAACGTGATCATGGTAAGAGCATGTGGCAGCACACAGATAAATAAACATACCTGTATGTCTGTATTATATATATATATATATCTGTGTTCACCATAAATATAAAGACTTGGAGGGAACTATTCCCTAAACTCATTGACTCAACTAGGGAGGTGCAAAAGAATATTTAGCAGCCCTGAGTTCAAATTCAGCAATCCTTGTTTTTTTTAGGTTTACGTTTTACTATTATGATTATAGTGAAATACCATCAATTTTATGTTTTTTAATTATTATAAGATAATCACAAAAAAAAAAATGTTTGGTCTTATATCTATTACCTTAAGTTATAATATTAAATATTAATTCGTTATAATTAACAACGAAGATTCAAGGCTCTATGAGGTATTTACAATTATAGCACCTCACGTTTTAGATGTCAATTTGCTCCTATGCTTATTGTTTATACTATGCATAGACCCAAGGTGGATATATTATATATATAGACCATTCTCGTGATTATCATAGGGGAACGAACATGAAAATATAGATGTCTTATCACAAATATATTTATGTATAATTAGATCTTACTACCTATTATAACTCAGTATAAAGTCTATGAATTAGATACAATATACATATATATTATGATGAGACTTTTGAATTCTGATAGAATGAAAGGCATGAAACTTAGATCATATTATACAGGTATACCATCTGATATGTCTTAGTGCATGATAGAGTGCGAGAGTAATGATAAAAATAGTCTTTCTCTCTTTCCCATTCCGGCTAGAGCTCTACACTTAACTGATTTTTAAAGCCTAAACCGTCCAAAATTTTTTACGCACATTTAGTCCAAACAGGCCCGATATATTTTAGTTAAATAGATGACCAGGCCCAACCTTGCCTTGTTTTCAACTAAAATTTAATGTTTTTAAATGTGTGTTTATAATGAATTTGTTTTTTAAAATCAAAATTTTAAGTTTTTAAATGAATAGATACATTTATTTAGCCTGGAGTCCTCGACAAGTTGTCGCCTGAAAGGGCTGCAATTTACATGAAGTGCATACCCAGGCCCTGCCCAAGCCCGTGCAATTCCGGCACTCTTCCCTCTAAATTGTTAATATAGCCTGCTGTACCTACTGTATATACTATATTTAATCTATGATACAGCTCAGAGGCAGTAGGGCACAGATATGGTCATATTATGGATAATAAACTTTATTAAATTATTATAATAAAATATATTGCCTATCCATTCTTGGGAGGGGACTGCCAAGTGGTGACATGTCAAAATAACAATATTTGATAATATGAATATGGACAAGATAACGATACCTGATAAGGCATATTTCTTACATATTTTCAATAGAGTAATCACTAATCTCCGATACTTTCATTACTACGATCAGAACGATCGTCATTTTAAACTTAAGGTGAGAAAATCAGCTGAATCTTTTATTAAGGATGTTCAAAAGACTAAAAGGATCCATTGGAAAAAACGATGAACCGAAAACGCCAAATTCTTTACCACAAGTAAGACCATAATATTATATAAAAATCTGTTTTAATTTTGGTATTTTTGTACATAATTTAGAATCGCCCAACTTGGAGTGGCTTTTCTACAATATCTCCACTAAAACCAGAAATGGAAGATTCTCAATTTTGTATCAATGATGACATTGAAGGTAATTTCTAAAAAATTGAAATAAATATTTTGAAATAATTTTTGTTTTGGTTTTAATTTGTAGAAACGCCTAAAAATTCACCAGCTCGTGTCGTCGTCAGTGAAAGTACTACTGTTGATCTCGGTAAATTCAGTCAATCTTCCTCATCACTAGTGAATGATCATCTTTCATTTCACGTATGTTGGTATTTGAAACTACTTGTTGTGGTAGCCATATGCAATTAATAAAGTTTTATTTTAGACCGATATTGAATCAGCAAGTGAAATAGATGATAGTGTAAGTGTTGTGTCTGAGTATGCAAATGAAATTACAAAGGAAAATTTATATGCCGCTTATAAGAAACTTCACGGTCGTTACCATAAACATAAATTTAAGTATACTGAATTAGCTGATAAATTCAAACAAACAGTTACCATACACGATAAAGATAAAGTAATGTAAATTAAGATATGTTAATGTATTTTTTGTTTCATAATTTTATCTTTTATTTTATTTTCAGATTACTATGACAAAGGCTCAAGATAAACTACTTCAAAGAATTGCAGAGCTTAAAGAACAGTGTACCTTGGAACAAGCTGCCAAGGCCCATATGGAAGATGCATTAAGAAATGATATAGAAGAAAGAGATCATATTATATCTACTCTTAATACCAAAGTAAAGAATAATATCTTTTGTTAAGAATATCAACAAGTATAACAATTAATTACACTTAAGAATGTTTCATAAATTTTAACATATGGTTGTGAAGGCTTATTTGACCAAACATAGGTACAGGATATTTTGTGGACATATTCAAATGTAATTCAATATACAATTGCCAAGAAGATGTTCATGATACATACTGTATATTCTTCATATAAATAATTATATCTCTTATAAATATGACTTTGAAGTTTTAGTACTAAATAATGTATTTATAAGCACTTTAATATGCTCTTAAAATACCAAAATATATAAAACTTAAGTGTCAAAAAAAAAACGAGTTTCTAAATTTTATTTTAAACCTACATAAATGATTGGTTATTAGTACATCATCAATTATCATATTTGGTTAGTATATGCTTGTGGTATTAAGCAGGGGAGGTCATGCAAAAAAAATGACTTCAATATATATATGGCTCTAACTAAATTCTAAATTTAAAAAATGTGTTGAAAATGTTTATAAATATGTTTATTACCATTCATATATAAGAATATGCCTGAAATTAGTACTTTAAGTTCTAAGTTAGCAAAATAGCGTTAATAATTGTAAATATCCCAAAATAATCAAAATTCCTGTTTGTATGATGTTATTGAATTTTGAAATAAAACTGTTTACCATATTTTAATATTTACACCAAAAAAGATGCAAATTTAAAAGTCAATTTATTGCTTGTAAATTGAAATTATTCCTTTTTTTGATTATTTTTTATAGAAATTAGAGTATAAAATATTGAAAACTTAAAGATGGGTTTATAATAGATTTTTACTTGAAAATAGATATAATGATTATTTAATTTGTATAGGTTGCAATGTTATAATTTAATTATACTTGCAATTATAAATAAACTCACAAAAGCAGTAATTATCATCATTAGTGTAAAATGTATTCAGTATTTGTTATTAACTGTATTTTCAAAATTATATGTTTAGATCGATTTGTTGAGGAAAAATAGTTCTGACGAGTGTGAATCATCTTCTGTTATATCTGTTGATTTATTGGTACATATTTTTATTATTATTAATAATAAATATAAATCACAAATTTAAATATGATATACATTTAGGCTAAGTGTGAACGATTGAATGATGAATTATCCTCAACAAAATCAGAGTGTGCATCACTGGAAAATCAAATTGAGTTGTTGAAAAAAAGTGAAGAAATCACATTGTTAAGTTTAGCAGAAAATAAAATGGCAATTCATAAAGAACTCGAAACCAAAGAAGACCAAATAAAAAAATTAGAGAAAACCATAAATGGACTACAAATGGAAAATCAAATATTATTAAAAGGTTAGTTTTAAATAACTTGTGTATTTAAAAACTAAATGTTAATTTCTTTAAACATTCTTTAAATATATTTTAATTTTCAGAAAAAGCTAGTCATTTGTCTACAAATTCATATCAGGTATAAAAAAAACATTTTCACTTTCACTAATTATAAATAACTTATTTTATCAGATTTCTTAAATTTTTTTTTGAATTCATTATTATGTATTGTTTTTTGGTTAGATAAATATAAACCAGAATGTTCAAGAAGAAATAACTAAGCAACTTAATGAGCTAGAAGGTGAAATGTCTTCAGCATTTGAGTTTAAAGAAAATGAAGTGAAAGAGCTGAAGAATCAATTAAAAGCTTTTGAAAAACGTTGTGAAGTACAAGAGCAAAAAAATATTTCGCTGGAGGATGTTATGAAGAATAACGAAAACAACTATAAATCAGTTATTGCTAGTTTAGAACAGAGTTTAAATGATGATAAGATTTCATCTTCAAAGAAAATCGATACATTTTTAAAAGAAATTGGTGAAAAATCACAAGTAATCAAAAATTTAACAACTAAACTTAAGGAAATGGAAAAACTTAAACAAGATTATGAAAAAAATAAAAATGAAATACATGATTTGAAAAATCAAATTCTTCAATCTAAAAAACTAGTCAAAGAAAATGAATTAATTCGTGTGGATGAACAGAATAGATGTATAGAAGAACTAAAACTAAAATCAGAAGAAATTTCTCATTTAAAAGATAAATTAAAATCATTACAACATTCCTTTAAAGAAAATGAAAAAAAAAACTTAGATCTTCAAACTGATATTGATGAAATTAATTTTAAAAATAAAAGCCTTATGGAATCTGAAGAAGAATTAAAGATGACAATTTTTAATTACAAAAAGTCCAATGATGAGTTACAAGATACTATTAAATTGTTACAAAAAGAAAATGAAATTGCTATTGATGCAATGAAATCAAAAATGGATGAAAATCAATTAGAAATTGAGAAGTTAAACAATTTAAATAAAGAAATGTTGTGTCAATTAAATCAAGATAAATTAATTAAAATATCTGAAGAACGCAGCATTGAGTCTGTAATTAAAGATTATAATCTCCTAACAGAAGAAAATGCTTATTTAAAAAAAGAACGACAAAAAATGCTCCAAACCTTCCAAGATAAGCTAAAAAAAATTAAAGTTGACTTTGGAAATCTTAAGTCATTTGCAGAAGAGCAATTGACAGAATGTTCATTGATATTTGTTAAACATATAAAACATTTGAAGGCTGAGTACTCATCTAAAATTAAATTGTACCATAATAATATGACTGAAACAAAACGAAAGTTAGAAGTAATTCAAAATGCATATTTGATATTAAAATCTGACTGTGTTCAAAGTCTAGATTGTTTTAAAATTGAAATTGAAAAATATAATGAAGGTGTTCTACTTTTAATATCTCAAAATAATAATGAATTAGAAAAAAGGGAAATAGATTTACTGAGACTTCAAGAAGAAATTGAAAGTAAGTATGAAATAAATTTACTTTTAGAAAACTTTTATAGTTTAATTGGTTATCTCAATTATCTACTTTTTATTTTTAATTATTTACAATCTGTATACACAATAATATAATAGTATAATACAATATCTAGGTTTACATTTGTGTACTAAACATAACAAGCTTGAGTGAAGGAAGCGTCCTAAGACGCTACTTTCATTTAATGAACTAAGGGTTGTAAGTTGTTTTATAGTTTATTTAATTGATCATGTGGCTATTTACGATTGAGACATCAAGGTGGATGTGCCAACTAAACGTTTGAAAATGAAGGGCTTTTAATATCTTAGACATAATATTTCAAATTCTCTTTCTTCATTTCTCATTAAATTTGTCTCTTTAGATAACATTTTTCTTATTTGTATTTTTGAAACATTTAACAATTATTTAAAAAGTTACAGTTATCATAATATATTTTATTATATGTGCACAATTGTTATTATTATTATACCACACGTATGATATGCAAGCGTTGCAGACTAGGTACAGTTATATAATTCACAAAACAATATTAAGTCTTAAAATTAAAGTCAAGGGTAACATTTCCCTTTATATGTACGTTAATTAATATGATATTTAATTATTTAGGCTATAAGAAGAGTGAACACCGCTCAGTTAAAGCAGAAGTGAAAGAAACTATACAGGAGTTACAAGAATGCATAGAAGTGCAAAAAAAAACATATACAAATTTACAGGATGAGTATTCTAATTACCAAGTGGTAAGTTATGATAGTTTAATAATCTATATTAATTGTAATTATTATTTATTACTAACTATTTATTTAGTATTTTTAATTAAGTATATTTTTTAATAGAGTGAAAAGAAAAAATGGACGGATAAGTTAATAGAAACTGAAAATAAGTGGTTGGAGAAAATGGACAACTATAAAAAAATGATGGATACAGAGCACAGAGAAGAAGTAGAAGCTTTAACTAACGAATGGACTAATGAGCAAAAAGTTAATCAATTTATAATTTTTTTATTATAATTTTTATATTTATTTTGATTTTGATTTTTTGTTTCGTTTTATTTATTTGCAGCATAATGCACTTACATTAATGACTGCTGATAGTAAAAATGAAGAGGTGCTTTTTTCTTTAATTTATTTATTTATTAATTTTTTTAAATTTTTTGTTTGAAACATTGAAAAATATGTTAAATTATGTATTTAAAACACAATTGTCTGTTGTTAGACTCTTGAAAAAATAATTCAAGATGTTGAGACCACTTCACAACGAGAAGAAGCTCTTCAACGTCAAATAACTAAACTCAATAAAGAACTCTCTGAATTAAAAAAAATGTACAGGTAATTTATAAATATGCTTTCCTTCATACTATATCTTAACAGTATAAAATTATTTTACTCTATAGAAATGAAATTCATAATAAACACGGAAATAATGAAGGAGATGATGATGATAATGATGATAATAATAAAGATGGGTGTGAAATGGAATATTTAAGAAATATTTTGTATGAGTATATGATGGGAAAACAACCTATGGTAAGAGATAAAATTCAAATTTTGAATATACCTATTCGTTTAAAAATACATTTTTTATTTTGTTATTCCAAAAATAAATTTAATTTCTAATTTTTAGTTTTTGTGTAGTGAAAGAATGATTTTAGAAAAATAAGTGCCATAATAAAAAATTATGCTTAACATGCCTATTTTTGTCATTTATGGCATCCTCTTAACTTTTAAGAGATATATTTCTATAAATTGGTGATATACTTTTAATATAATACTCAAGTATCATCCGTGACGTTTGTAGTGCTCGTTTTCAGTTACATTAGTTAAATTCACACTTGGCACTCCAACAATTAGCGTATTTCCCTTGCTCAAATAGCATGTATGACCTTAATAAATGTAGACTTAAAACATGTGTGTATGATACAAACCCATGTGAAACACACCTAATATTGTCGTTTAAATTTTCTTATATTAAGTGATAGTATAACTACTAACTACCAATTATATAATTTTGTTGTTAAGGTCAAAACATTGCCTATGTACTAATAAATATGTTTTATGTACAGCTGATACTTTAACAGTTAAATTATTTTGCTATTTAAAACAAGCATAAACAAATGTCATTAAGTAAAAATAAATATTGCTAAATTACTGTAGGCACTATACTGTTTTTAAGCCCTGAAATTATAATTACGCATTTGAGTAGAAGAAATCTCAGGTACACTTAAGACTCCTAGTTTTACTGAGTGTCTTATTTATTTCACAAATTGAGTGTAAGTTCTGGTTTTAATCACTTTAAAAATATCCTTTTTATGTATTCCAAATTATTTTAGCACTGCAACCTCAATATGCATAATATATGCCTTAAATGGTCCATTAAATATATCCATTCAGTGGGTAAACTAATTGTCTCGAAAAATATTAACTTTTTTCAACTTTTAGATTTATGCTTTTCTAAAATTGTATATTTAAATTTTTTTCACCCTTATATTTATTTGGTAAACCACTATCAACTTTTGATTTTCAAGTAGG
The DNA here is from genome assembly GCA_008528875.1 of Aulacorthum solani. Lineage (NCBI taxonomy): Eukaryota > Metazoa > Arthropoda > Insecta > Hemiptera > Aphididae > Aulacorthum > Aulacorthum solani. Next base: position 7,909 of record PVMI01049821.1, read on the forward strand.
AACATATGATAAAGGGACCATTAATTAATAAAACCATTTTATTTATGGATATTAGCATAAAAAATTTTATTTTTCGTTATTTCGTTTGCAAAATACAGCTCCTCAAAGTTTGTAGGTTTAAGGAGTTGTTGTAGTCGGTAGTGTTACAAATATTGTATTATTGTCGTAATTCAGTATATCTAATTAGTTGATAAGCTAATAAATGTATCTCGCAAACGAAATAACCAAAAATATAAATTTTTATGCTAATATTCATAAATAAAATGGTTTTATTAATTAATGATCTCTTTATTATATATTCTCATTTGAAAACCAAAAGTGGTTTCACCAATAAGGGTGAAAAAAATAAAATATACAGTTTTAGAAAAGCATAAATTTAAGTTTTAAAAATAAAAAATTCAAAGAAAGTTAATACTTTTTGAGATAATTAGTGTACTCTCTTAAATATATAACCCAGTATAAGATAATAAAAACCACATTCTATTCAAATTATTATTATTATTGTTTTATTTATAAAATAAATTGTTATTAACATTTTTCCAATCATATGTAATGCACATATTTCAATTTTTCTTTTGTATAATTCTGCAGGTATTGGCTAAAGTATTAGCTGCTATTGTTAAATTTGACTCTAACCAGTTAAGTACAATACTACAAAAAGAAGAACAAAAAGTTTCTTTGGTAAATATATTATTTTTATAATTTTAATATTTCATGAAAAAAAATGTATAAATATTTTTTGTTTTAAGTTAAAAACCTTAGGACTGTGATATACTGTCCAGAAGCAAAGCATAATTGTTATATTGTCATCTCAACTGTTACTTCACTACACTAGCATCATTCCATACATCATTTTTCATAAGCAATTTTTATCATAGTGCAATTATTTTATAGCAATTTAAATTTTTAATTTGTATTATATATCTTGTAATCTTGTATTGTTACTAAAATAGGTGATTATATTATGTTATTATTAACATAGTATTTATTATATGTTAGGTCATATTAATATTCTATTCATAGGCAAAACTGTGGGTCAGCCAAGTTAAGCCTGACCTCATGCCCCAGTAGAACCTTAGAAAATATACTGAAGGGTATAAATACAACAAAATTTAATTGTCACAAAACAAATACAGAAAGAAAGATGGATTTTTCTGCAGAGAACAATTTTGATGTATTTTGGCATGACTAAAAAATGTCTAGTTTTGCCTATGATTGTATTATTTATTTTGTTATTTATTTTTTAATCTACAAACAATATCAAACAATCATTGTATGAATGAATAATTAATTAAAAATATTAAATATTATTCATGGATATTCTGGTACCAATTTTTAAATAACATAAACTATGTATTAGTTTATATCCATTATCTTATAATTTAAAAGTGTTATCAAGAAGAACATTCAATTTTCTAATTTTTTGTTTATTGGCTTGAAAAAAACCACGTGTACCTTTAATGTCGTAGTATAATCAAATTCAACATATCTGAAATATCAAAAGATAAATTGATATAAGTCACATACATTACAACTTGTGCATATTTATTCGCTATAATATATTTTAATAGTTAAAATGTCATCATTCTGTGTATTTTACAAACCAATTTTTAATTTTTAAGTGGTATTCCTTATTTTAATTAAAGTATTTTGACACATTTTGTGATTTACAACCCTGAAAATGCTATAGTTAATTAGCTTTAAACATTTAAATCAAAAATTAGTTTGTTTTTTAAATACAAAAAAAGAAATAGGTATATGTATATAAAATTATAGAATTTTTGTTCTGCAAAAAAAGTTTATTTTATAAGATAATTGATAAATATTCTGAAATAATATAATTATTTTATGTTTATTTTTGAATATATTAAACTTGGTACACAAATTGGTTAAACTACTTTCTAATACTTGACAATAATTTTAAATGTTTATGTGACTAATGATGATTAATCATTATTTTATTTTAGTAAGTATTGATGATCGACAAAACTAAGGTAAATACTAAATAGTTAAAGAAGTTATTTACATTGAAGTTTGCTGTTACTTGCAAACTTCAGTAAAAATATTGTAAATTTGTGAGTAAATTCCAGTATACATCATATAAGGCTACTATTAAATAATATGTTATATATTTACATGAAACCTTTAATAATCTAAAAAAAAAATCAATGTTAAGACTTAAGAACTATGTATACCGATACCTCGTTTAATTTGCCATTGAGAAATACTAAAATACAATTTAAAAGTATTAATAATATTTTTTTATTGATGAACACTCATTGTTTTAAAAACTATAAACATTTTTAAAAATAATTTTTTTACCTTCTCAATTGTGTTAGTCATTACAAATTTTTGAAAACAAAATATATTTTTATCATTTGTTATCGCTATAATTTTTTAAGTTTTTTACTTTAATGACATATTTCTTGTTGACACACATTATTAATTCCTTATTCTAAAAAACAATATTTTTTGGAGTTTTACCGGATATCTCTAAATCAAATTTTGGACAAGTACCTAGTTTATGAGTTAACTGTATTTAAACATTGAAGTATTGATATTGAAATGACCCTTTGTTGTTGGTCCACTCCTCAGCCCATCTAAACTTAAAATATTAGCTTTAACTAATTAGCTACTTGTCTGAAGTTTGATTTTTATTTATCATAATCAGGGCTCGGATTTTATAACACTAAAAATAAAAGAAATATGCGCTATAATATGACCTAAAAAACCCTTGAAATAAGCACTATAATATACCCTAAAAATATGAAAAATAGCAAAAATAAAAATATATAGATACGAGCCGTACAGCCGATAAGGAGTCATAATTACTGTTCGATATGTCAATACTTCAGACTTTTTAAAAATAGACTTTAATATGGGTAAAATGTGGGTATTTTTCATAAGTATTAAAAAAAAAAAAAATAAAATCATTTTTGTAACTTTCATACCACATAATATAAACTAGATTTATGAAAGTACAAAATAAAAAGTTATGTTATGCGAATTGGCAAAAAATAGCATCAAAACTTGAAAAATAGCATTATAAAATTTTATATTTGAAGTCCCTGGTGTATAAAACAAATTTATAGCTCACTCTGCTATTTTTATCTCTGTCCTAAAATAATTAGCAAATGCTATAAAATCCGAGCCCTGATCATAATACTACGCTTAAGAATATAAAATTACAAATTTATGTTTTCATGCAAAAAAGTACCCAATTAACCATGAAATATGGTTAAAAACATAGTTTCTTTAAAAATATTGTTTTGTTACCACCTAAAATTATGTAGAAAATTGTTTTCAAAAATGTTCATAGTTTTTAAAATAATAAGTATTTTACATAAAATGAATCGTAGACCTATAAAGAACTGTATAAGTATATGCCTGGTATATCATCTAACGAACTATTGTGTTGGCTAAAATACTTTACTCTTCAGATGTAGGAAAATGTAATACAATTGTGTCTATTGTTAATAAAGTAAAAAGTAATTCATTTATTTTACAGTATTTAAAAAAAAATTAACAAGTAATAAAACTACTATTCATTACATATACTTAACTATCTATTAATCTTTTATATTAAAACTTTATGGTTCTGATTTACATCAATTGGATTATTTTTACCTACTCTTCAATTAAAATTATTGGTGATGCACATGAAACTACATTAATGTTAAATCTTATTATTTTCCAGTTTTTATATTATTTTATTACTATTGTTAAAATACACAATGTATTATTTATCATATATTATTCAACTAACTTACTGTTATAAAAAATTGGTAAATTATATTATTGTATTTATTTTTATATAATATTTTAAGTGATGTGCAATTTAGTAAACACATCCTGTTATTGGGGTATTTCCTTTATTTCGATAAATAAAATAAAATAAAAATAATGAACATATATTTTTAATATTTTACATATGTACTCAAAACTTGCTTATATGAACATTAAAATATTGTAAAAAACTAATGATTAAAATACAGAATATAATTTTCTTACCTTAAGCTTAAAAATATGTCAATTCTCTCTAAATATAAGCAACAGCACAAAATTAAAATTGATGAATTAAATGTTGGCATTCTGGGGGGAGGCATCTGATTTTAAAACCAACTCGATGAGCAGGTGCCGGGTTGTTCCTTTTAACCATTCTCATATTTTATTTTCTCAAAAACATGCTTATTTTAAAAATAAAATATGTTATTGTCACATAAATTATTTTCACAATGATAAATTTATGGTTGGAATATATTTATATTTAGACACATGCATGAAAGTGGTGTGTGTGTGCCTTATGAAGGAAAAGGAATATATTGTTCAATCGTTGTATATAAAACAACAATAATAATAATCAATATCATAATCACATAATATTATGAAGTATTATTTCTAAAATCTAAAATGAATACAAATTTTTAAAACAACAACCGATCGGTACTCTTGTTTATCATTGATTTCAGACTTCAGTTAACTTTGTGACAGTCGTATTTGGTATACTATTCTCTATTATGTTGAATTTAGTTTACTTTAAAATTTAATTTTTTCAGCATGATTCCATTATTTTTTAATATGGTCAAATGTATTATAAAAGGAAGTGGGCGGTGGGGCCAAAAAAACTAAGCTAGAGAAAATCGTTCATTGAAGAATTACAAACAATTTCAAATATGTTTAAAAACAAACAAAACTTGATCCTGTGAGGCTTACAGTTAGTTTCCGTGTAACACTATAACACTAAGAACACAATATTATAATGTAAAATTTAAAAAAAAAGGCCTTTGGGTTACAGATGGTAAGTTTAAACAACTTTGGTGGGCTTTAGAAAATTATTGGTTCTCAAAGTAGGTAGTGGATGAAATAATAAGTTTGAGAACTTGTGCTGTAATAAAACAATAAAAATAACATATTATTATAACTTAAAATAATATTAGTTTACAGTTTTTATTTGTATATACTATTGTTTGATAAAATATCTGCTACCTTAAATTATGCAAATTATGTTGTTACCTTGTTAATAAAAAGGGTTGCAACGATTAGGGTAAAAAATGTTTATTCTATAAAATATGCGAGGTGGGAATGGTAATTTTGATCATATGAAAGCTGATACTGTTTGTGAGTGGTTTTTAAGTTACCATTGGGCTGGTCAAAACGTACCCCTCTATTGAAACCTGAGCAGAAGCCATTGTTTGTATGTAGTGAGGAAGTAAGATGGAGGTACATGCTGGTACAACCTCCTCTTAATTTGTGTTTTTTAAGTTTTCTAAGTTTTCATTAGTTTAACATGTGGCTGGTCTTTGCAGTTTCTGGAGCATAAATGATAAATCTCCAGCTACTTACACTAACTTAGTAACTTTATTATTATTTATAGTCTTACAACTTATGTTATTTTGGCTATAATTTTTATTTTATATACGCATTTATTGAAATTGAATCATTTAAAATACAATTCATTAAATGCTCAAACAAAAACTTGCTTTTTGACTTTTAATTGAATTCCTATGATAAAAATAATTTAAGTGCAAGCATAACAAATTGACTTACTCAAATGTTAGATGATGCCTACAATCTGTGCTATTATGCCTACAGGATTCAAAATATTTATTATTAACAAAACAACTTAACAAATGTTCCACATCAACTGATGCAATGGATACACAATACACACACATATATTTTGTTTTGCTAACTTTATCTAGCAAAAGTGATTTTGTCATTTTGATGTATAGTTAATGCCATAAAATGTATTTAATTTAAAAAATATATAATTATTATTATGAATTATTATTTATTAATAGTTTGTGTTTAGAAAGTATTTCAAATTTAATTTTAAGAGTACTTACTTTTATTTTATATTAAAAATGATAGCCCGCAATATGTATTTATATTCTACAAATAGGTAATAACTTTTTTTAATTATCTGGGAATGACAAGGATACAATTTCGTATATCTATTTGTAGGTAATCGGGAGGCATTGAATAGTTTAGAAGGTAATGTGCAGTTATAAGAACATAATTTCCTAGGTTGCTAATAGAGTAATTTTTGAAATAAAATTCTTTGAAGATGAACTATATTATCTATTATGTTACATATTATAATTTATAATATACTCTGAAGTAGAAGTAATAAAAATCCCAAAATAATCTTTAACTACCTATATAAAGTTATATAAAAGCATCAGTGGCATGCTCAGGGGGGAGGTTAGGGTTTATGATCTGAAAATAAACATTTTATTTTACATATTTTGAGTTTTTTTTTAATTTAGGGCTATTTCTGAACTTTTTGACACATTTTTACATTTTGGACAAATATTTTAGTCAAAATATGTCATATGTTATGAAATACCATTATGGGTAATAAA
>PVMI01049828.1:0-12806 GCA_008528875.1 Aulacorthum solani
TAGCTTAAGACAATGGCTGTAATTGTTAAGCTAGTTATGAGATTTTTAAAATTTAAAATTGTTATATTTTACATACTTACTCATAACATGCTAAAAATTAAATTTTCATAAATAAATGTACTCGAAAGCACAGATTATATTCTTACCTTTAAGCATGATAATATATTAATTCACTTTATTATTAAAACTTAACACACTGCAAAATTGGAACTGCTGAACTCATATTTTCTATGTTATACGTTTGTAAGACAACATATGCGGACGTGGATTTCTGTTAATACTTAATTTATTACATAGTTTTGAGTGTTACACGTGGTTAAAATATATACATTTATTTTAAGTTTGTAGTTTATTCAATGCATTATATTATTATACATTAATTCAGAATAATAAAAATATTAAAAAACAATTCTTTAAATTCTCGTGAGTAAATTATTGGCCTACTGAAGAAAAATAATTAAAAAAAGGTTTATAAAACAAATTAGAATTAGCTATACTTCAAAATTATGTCTTAAATATTTATATTGTATTATTATTTTTGAAATACCACTGATCGTTAAAATCTCTTTTTAATTTCTTAAATTTATAATACCCAAGTTGGTTTGTTTATTTTAATGAAGTGACGTTGTAAAACAGTTTTGGTTTTTATTGTCTTTTCCCTCATTTCTCATAACATCTAATTATACACTAGAGGTTTGAGTAAGCTGATTGTTGGCCTACCCATCATACCACCCCGTAAGGTTGTCTTTCATATCGCAAGTGTTGTTCTTTGAAGTAATTTTATTTCAAAATATAATTATACAACAACTAAAGTTAAAAATGAAAGGTTGTTTTTTTATCAATATATTGTTTGGTTATAGCAGGTGAAACGTGTAGGTATAAATAAAGTCTGCTGAATTAGTGTTATTAATCGTACAGTTTTAAAGTTATGGAAATGTAAAATATTTTGTTTATAAATTAAAGAGAAATTGGTATTTAGTAATGAGTATTTTGTATTTATAACAGTTTATAATATGAAACATTAAATTATACTCGAATGGAAGTCATACTCGATCTAAAACTTAAATAATTTATCTGTTTATTGAAATATACCAATAATATTATATGGATTTCCAATCAAATTTATTTTTTATTTATTCTACATGCATAGTATTTACTCTTTTTTATTGTCTGCAAGAAACTAGTCAAATTCATTATAAAAAATAAAAAAGTGTTGGTGGTTTGCATAGCAAAACTTTAAATTGTACAGTTTTTTTCTTAAATATATCGCCATTAGCAAATTAGTCTAATTTATTAAGAATAGCAGCCAAAGCAAGATGCCCAACGCGCGAGGTAATGTATTTTCATTTGGAACAGTCCCAGAGGAACCCGAAACTTTGGTCCGAGCGCTTCCTTCTACTGTTTTTTTCTCACCACTCTCATTGGACTGGCTCTGTTTTTGCGCCTCGGAATTAATATCGCGCTTTTGTCCCGCCCGCTGAACCCCGCAGCTTGACTCGAATTTCAATTCCAAATCGGAGGAGGTCATCTTTCTCTCTACGCACACACATACATACATACATACAGTATACACACGACTAACATAATACACGCAGTGGCAAGAAACTAATTCATTTAAGGGACACATGGAGTGGGAATGTTTGTATGTATGGTATTGCGCGTGTGAGAAACGTGATGGGAATGCTTGTAAATCATTAAAAGGTCACCTTTGGCTGCACCGAGGGGGTTCCGTAGACGTTATAACCGGACCCTGTTATCTGGGCCGAAGGCATTGATCATGTTTGTGGTGAATCCAATTAAAGATATGGAACAAGAAATCACAGTTTGCGTTCCAAACAGGGTTGTATATTAATCGGGTCCAAGGACCATTTCACCCTTTGCCCCTCAGTATGTAGCCATGTCACAGAGCCGTTAAATCATTCGTAATGTGGCGATTCTGAACTATACATGTGCATGGTATTTATGCCGTAGTTGTCGGTGAAGGGATGGAGGGCCCGCGGACAAAAAAAACTTAATTTGATTTATTGGTATTTCTGGGTTCTACGAGACCTATCAGCTTTAGTGTTTAGTTATAATTATTTTCATATCATGATTTACATTCCGAATACATTCAATTATGATGATATTCGAATTATTATTAGTATTATTAATTATTAATATTGTGTGAATTGAAATATTATCGTGTTCTAAGTCCATGAGTGTAAACATGTGACTAGTTTTTTTTTGATACAAATATTGATTTTTTGTAAAATTTCAAAACTATTGAACTACTATCTCATAATATATATACTAAGTACCTCATATAATCATTAATCATGTCTATACATATTTATTATATGCATGCACGTTTGTTTATTTAACAGAGGTAATCATAAAACATAGGATTACTTATTTTTCTTTTTGTTAAAAATTGCGTAACTATAGCAATAGGTATTCTTCATGCTAATTTTATTATGTTGAGATTTTGTAACTAAATAGAAGAAAAATTAACGTCGTCGTTTAATTATTTGGAAGGAAACGGTGTACTTGCGGAAAGGGTTGATATCACTCCCCCTGTAAAGTAGTTAAATGAAGCGTGTTTTGTTAGTGGTCAGCGAATTGCAGATAACCGAATACGATTCGGTTCATTTGGTATAGTCGTTTAAGTAGAATCCACTAGAAAGGGGAACCCTCTCATTCCGTTCTTAGGAAAATGATGTAAAACAAACGTAACGCGTAGAAATCAATTTGGATTTCTTGACTTACTAGTTTTTACTTTTATTTTTTTCCACCCTATATAAAAAGACCATCAGTTTAATAGTCGTTCAATATGTTTAACGACCAGTTGGGGAATCCAGGAAACCTCTTTTAACCCCCCTCCCTTACCACTAAAAACGGTCGTTAAGTATTGGTTTTTTTTCAGACAAACCTTTTTTCTCCCCTGGACACAAGCAGGTTGAAACGAGGTCTCGACGTGGTTTAATAAATGACAAGGCATTTGTCGCGCTTTTATCCCACTCTGTGCAAAAGGGATAGCTCATCTTGGGACGGGACCCAACGATAATTTGAATCGCCCTAAAATGGGAGAAAAAAAATACTAATGACGCGTTTTTAAAGATTAATATATGAAAATATATGGAGAATTTAATTTAAAATTTTTTTGTTAAGGTTGTGTAGAAAATATCATTAATAACCTTACTCGTTACCTTGTTAAATGAAAAATTTAACGTTTTGTTATAGAAATATGTGTACCTTGCCGCCAGAGAAGATTGGACGAGGAAAAAAAGGAACAGCTAAAGTATAATAAAGCAAAAATTTTTATTAAAGTGATTGAAAAAGAATCGCGCGAAAATAGATTCAACGGAATCGATGACAAGGTAAAAATATGATTACAACTAAAGTTTAATAAGTATAATAATGTATTCCTATATGATATAAGTCTAGTAATTATTGTTAAAGAAATTAAACGGTGCAAAAATAGATTTGATATCGATATTGGTAATTACTTTTTGTTTTCTCTGTTACAAATCTGAACTGTTATGCACTTTTTATGCAGCTATATAAATATTTACCTACTATATTATTTTTGTATAAATTAGTATTACAATGACATCAATAGTTTTTACTAAACAATTTTAGAATAATTTATTGGGTAATATCTAGTTTTATTGACAGTGTAATAGAATATAATACCAACTTATAAAAACACATAACATAATGATATAGTGATATTACTATTGTTCTTAAAAAAGCTTGTTTCGTTGTCGATTCAATTGCTAGATATTATTTGCGCTTGTCAGTTAATCCGATTGGTTTCCTTCGCCACATCATCATAATGATAAATAAGTTGTGTGTCGAGAGGAATAAACGTATAAAAAGGTTTGAAAAAACGAGATAGTTATATTTATATTTATATTGTATATATGTTTATTGAGGCTCGAGTTGAACATCGCTGCCGCCGGTACCTACCCTATCTATATACCGTAATTGGCGATCGTAAAACTCGATAATTTTCTCGTGAGAGCCGGCAAAAAGACCGAGAGACGCGCGGAAAGACATTATAATAATAGGACTCTTCTCTCGGCGCAGACACTGATGGTGAATATTCCAGTAGGTAATAAAGCCATCGCGCCCGATGCATGCGCTATTATATTGTATGAGGAGGCTGCTGCTGCCCCACTCGCGCCTGTAATCATGTGCCAAATCGTAAACTTCCCATTTATACACATATACATACTAAGACCTTAACTGTGGCATTATAATTACCTGAGCCCCGGCAAACAAATCAGAACAAGTACCTACAATAAAGTCGGACATTATACCCCACCGGAGCGCCGGGGACAAGGACTGGCAAAACGAATAAAAAAAACCAAATATAAATATAAAATACATCCTCGGGGCTTATGTGTGTGCGTCTGGACCGTCAAAATAATTACTGTTGTGGTTTACGACCTCGTGCCCAGGATGGAGGCTGTACAGGCTGGAGGGTTTTTCACTCGCTGAGTTCGGTCCGTTTCTTTATTTTTATTTCTTCTCATCTGTTGGTTGCTCATCTTAAACTTCGCTCAAGCTCAATACTACTTCTCAAAGTGGTGTAATGGATATAACGTGAGGTAAAGGTTACTGGGTATGATGATTCTCCTAGGTATAATAATGGAAACGACATTAATAATTTAGGCTAGAAAATATTTTGTTAGAATTGTGGCGTTGGTTTAAAAAAAAAAAATTTACGCGATATGGAATTATTGTTTCAATGTCATTTAACGTCTAATCTTAAACAATATATTTAAGTCAGCGTAATGTCAGTAGTTACTTGAAAAAAAACTGATCAATGATTAATTTTGTTTATGATAAAAGTTCTTTTAGTTGTTCATTTTTGTGTATAACTGTTTTTACATTTTTTTCTCCAGTTAATAAAAAATTAAATAAAACAAGAACGCGTTTGAATTGGCTATACTTTTTTAGGTAAATTTGGGTAAATCTGAAGATCTTATAGGCATCTATATTTTGTAGTTAGGTACCCATTAAGAAATATTGTCGTACATATGTGTATAATACCATTAATTTTATCATGCCTTATTGCGCATATAATGAAGTTTTTGAAGTCACTGCGTTCTATCTATTTAAGACATTCTTTATTGAATATTGTAATTATTTAACTACAAAATATCGGAACATTTATCGTTTTGGTATTCATTTGTTATGGTCATCTCGTGTCTGTTTTAGTAAGTTTTGTTTGCACAGTAGCAACTGCTGACTCTTAATTTTCCAGCGTAATAAATAATAATTATATTATAATTGCCTTTGGTGACTTGCTTTGATTCTTTGGTAACTGAAGCTCTTTTCAATCATTCATTCTTACTAAAAATATACAGAAATATTATATTTTTTGTTAAATTTATTCAGTTTTTATTTATTTATCGTGCTACATCTTAGTGCTTATTTTTAAATGTCAAAATAAATAATACAAATTTTTCACTTAATCTTATATTATGTATTTATGCGTATTACACATAAGATACATGGAATATTATGGATATTTCTATACTTGATTCAATATGTATGTTATAGTTTGTGTTAATAAATTTGAATTTTGTATCAAAAACAACAAAATTAAATATTACTTTAAATTTTTATAAAAATATATTATTTTCCAGAATGAAATAATTAAATATTATACACATGAAATAAAAACTGTAGTTTTATCTTGAGAGATATGTTACAATTATGTATGTAGACAGTTTCAAACAATTATCCTGTAATGCATTGATACCTGCCTTTTGTATCCGATGTTTATACATTTTAGGTCCACACTGTCAAAACAGAAAATTATAAGCTTGAAACGAGACTCTATGTACCTTTAGGTAATACTTAAATAATTTATGAAGCCATTGCTCATTTATGCATTTATCATTAATAGCCAATAGGTGTTATTTGTTGCTATTCACCGATTTCTACGTAGGCATACCCACAATGTTTAATTTGTGTTCGTTTTTTCTTTAAGACCAGTTAACTCGCCACGCAGCCATAAATATCGTTACCGATTCCCCCAATTAAGCTCCAAACAAAATGAATACTACCAAAACATAGTAATTAACACATGGGTTCTATGCGTTATAATCGTCAGGTTGGTTGAAAAATAATCGTTCCAATAAAATGTATAAATCCTTGCTGTTGCTGAGGCAGAAGCAGCATCGGTAGTATCTTTTTGGTATCGGACGGGTCGCAGCTTGCGGCTGTATACGCCTTCTGAGTTCTGAAGTGGATATAGTTAATAATTATGTGTGTATATATATATATATATATTATGTGTATAATATATAATGTGTTATGATGAGAATATTTTCTCTGCTCGTACCTGTCGTCTTCGTTATAATTTTTTCAATATTTTTTTACGCCCCGGTTACACATAGTTCTGATAATCGACAGGAACAGAAGCAGGAAATCTTTTTTTCTTACTGCGATTAAAAATAACTTGCTACATATGAGAACAATTGCTGTGTTTATTTTGTTATACTTTTTTCGAGTTTATTTAATTTTTATACTTGGGTTTACTGTGTACACTACTATACAATTGACGACATATTGGCGCGGTGTATTTCAAAAACAAATTCAAGTAATGGTACTTGGTGTCTTCATTCAAATTAGATTTTAATTTTATCAATTAGGTATAGTTAACCTGTGTACAATAATTGATTAATATTGACTTAAATAACTGTTGACTGTTATTATATATGAATTAAATACAATATGCTTAAAATACTAAAAAAATACACCAACATATACTTGTAGTTAGATTGATCCAAATTACTCACAGTTTATTGACAGACCGTAATAATTATTGTAGTATTGATCACTAATTATATAATTGTACATTTGTACAGTTTCTGAGTACGTACGAAATTTATTTGTTTTTACGTGAGTCGTGTAACATGTGAAAAAATCGAAAGCATGTATAATATGAATTAAAAAGTAAACACTATGAGAGGAAAAAAATAAAGTGAGGAATTAATTGTCCATTATTTTAACTACGTGTTGCCATCGTGTTTGATTTATTATCAATAAGTGTTGGTTAGGTATAGATGAGAGATAAATTAATAATCTTACACTTTTTACATTATACCTAGTATAACACGACGGCCGAGGTGGCTTCAACAGTGCTTGTCATTGTTTATCATACAAAATATACTTGCCAATGGTTTCTTATTTGTTGATGTAGACTACCATTACAGAAGCAATTGTTTTTCGTTTCAGTTGCCGAGGTGGTAATTTTCAGGATTTTCATCTTAATGCTGCTTTCTGTCCACGTGTGTGTGTCGAGCGGCTTGTGTAATAAATTGTCTGTCATTTTACCAGCACTAGCGAATAATCGAAAGGGTCTGATACAAAGGCACAGACCGTAATAATTAGGAATGTCGTGCGTGTATGTATAATATACCGATAGGGCGTGATTTTATCTCAGCTCGTAAAATATGACTGTATACGACTTTATTACCGACCCGTGTATACATATATTACCCCCTGTAACTTTGTCATGCCGCTGCACTGGTGACGTGTCAGTATATACGAGATATACATACGTATATTATACATGTAGATATATTATTTGCATACCAACTGCAGCTTTGGAAAACAGTTTCAAGATGTTTTTGTGTTGCTGAATGATATTTAAAATACTAAATTGTGCGTTTGGTTCACAGGATGAGTTATGGGGCAACTGTTCGAAGAAAATTAAACTGGATACAGCGTGCCTTAACGGCACTAGTGGCTCTGCAACGTCCGCCACTCCCACGTACGTCAACAACGGCGCATTAGAGTTGGGAATCAGAAGAAGTGCTCGAAACCGAAGGCCTAGGGGTGAACTGATTGTGGTTTCTTCCAATGACACGTTGCTTGATCTCAAGATGAAGGTAAGCTGGTTATGATAATTTACAACCGTCGTAGTATTTGTTGTTGCACACTGTTCGATTGTTATTATACAATTATGTAAGCCACGAAAAACTCGTGTAGTCGTGTGTATACTGTATAGTAATAACACTACTAAAATGGAGTTGAGTTAAGTCATCTATGTGATTATTGTCGACGTAACTTGAAGCAAAAAAAAATTATTGTTTAAAATGTGAAAATGTATTTAGCACTTAATAAAACAATCTGAGGAAAAACGTTAAATCTACATAGGTATTTTGTTTTCTACTTACACCATTAGCAGGTATTTAGTTATAAGTCCTAGCTTACTAAATCTATCCAAAGATGACTGACTCTCATCAAATTAATGGGATCATTGACTGAGGTACCAAAAAATACTGTGTACATACATCAAAAAATCGTAAAAAATATATAAATAGCTTCTAAAAACGATAAGCAAATTGTGATTTTTGACAGTACAGTGACAGTATGACCATTAACAATTGTTATTTTTCCATAAATCTATTATTGTCTCTAGTATCTATTATAACTTTTTGTATCTTGATATATATACATATTATATTATACATCTGTATTATGTATACAAAATATTGTGATACATATAGAAAATATTATTTTTTCTAAAGAAAATTGAGTGGCCATAATATAATTCTATATATACTCTCAAATTATATGATATGATTTGAATTGTGTATTCTATAATTTATTTTTACGAGTGTACCAGGTACACTGTACCTACTTAAATAATATATCAGACCAAAAAAGCTTAAATAATGGTAACATTAGGCTTAAAGTTCAAGATTTTCTGACGTTAGTGTACTAGTGGCTAAAAAACTAGTTTTAATGCATAGCATCTATATAATCTATAACGTTTTATAGGAAAAAAGTGAATATATTTTACTCGACTTTTGTAATAAAATAAATTGATTATTAGGTATTACTATTATCATTAAACTAAAATGCATACTTGCGAGTTGTGTTAACATTACTATATACCTATGATTCTCCATCACAGAAAATATATTACATATGTGCGAGTGTGTGTCGTATATATTAAAAAATTAAATTTGACAAGAGTAATTTAATAAGACCGTTTTAAAGTTTTTGCAATAGAATATTACTTTTATAAAATTCCAACAATTGCAATAATGATTTTTATTTATTAATTTAATTACGTCTGTACATTCATCATATAATACGTAGTACAATATCGAAACAATGCATTTACATTTTCTATGTATAGGTACCATAAACCTAACATACCACTGATCATTATTTATCAAAAAAAGTATTAATATTTAGTGGTAAAACAACTCATATTACGAACATTGTCGAAGAATGAAAATAATATTCAAGAGTTTCAATACTTCGAATAAATAAAATAAATAAACCTTATGAAACGGTCGTGTACATGAAATTCGAATTCTACTGAAATGTACGTACCTTACGCCTACAGGTGACAACGCCTATCTATAATTTATATTATATATTCAAGCATACCTAGTCATTTTGAAAGACACATATGTTAGCTTAACTTAGTCCTTGGTTATTATATTAGACGTGCATTCACACATTTCAACCCATTTCATCTTCACCATTTTCTCAGTAAAGTCAGTTGGTTAAAACTTGACAGCCTTGAGCATTTCAAAACTTCAGGCTTAATGCAATTGTGTTGTAGAATCCTGTCGGAGTCTTGTTCGCGTGCGTATGTGGCTGACATTCTAAAGACAATACTATTGTTGTTTAAAGTAGGTACTTTCAACTACGACCAAGTGTTATATACATTTTTTTTACGAATTTGAATTTTAACTGTTGTGTTACAGATAGGTACTTTTTGAGTTTCCCTCGCGTAATGGTTTTAGCATAAATATGTTACTGATTTAGTCAAACTCAAAACTATTTATTGGAATGCCAAATAGATTTAAATATTTTGCCACTACTATAAGGTTGTAATAATTATTACGGTTTCAGAAACTTAAAGGTGTGACTTGAGAATATGTTACTCGTATATATTACTGTGGAGATACATGATCCGTGTGTGGATGGCTTTATATATTATAAATATTCTTTATGTGTGCTCGGCCAACCCACAATAGTCGAAGTCGTCGTGGTGAAATTTATATTATTATTGTGTTGTTATCCTATACTATATATTGAGTCATTAAAAACACTGGGCGAACTCGCGCAGACTGCAGTCGAAGCAGCAGCGCTGCAGGACGCCCCGGGCAGAATATTTCGCGACGCGCTGTTGGCGTTTAACTGCCGTCGCCGCAATCTCGGTTTTTTATGTTGATTTTCCCTTCCTTTTGCCATCTACCACCACCGTCCACCACCACTTCACCTCAACTGAAACAATTGTTTTTTATGACATGCACTTATTATGAGCGGTGTAGAACGGCAATTGGAAAACGCGAGCAATGTAACCACTTTAACGCGACCACAGTGATTACCGTGCCGAAGAAAGCACTAAATTATTATATCGACTAGAACCGACAGTGACATTATTTGATTATCAGTCGTCAATGTTGGCCAAAGACCGAATGTTTAATAATTGTATTAAATATTGTAATATGCATTCCGAAATATTTTTCAGTCTTCAGTCGTCAGTTTATAGGAGGCGATGTGGTTGTAATTTTATTCAAATAAAAACTCAGTTTTATACTCGATACGGAAATAAGTGATAATTAAATCTCAGGTCCTACCTTTTTGTCTAACGGATAACTAAGTCAATGCCCAATGGTAATATTATAGTATAGTACCCATAATACTAATATGTGGCATACATAACTTTTAAACTCTGATATTAAACCAGATATTATTTAAACTAAAAATAATAGGTACCTACTCGTATATTGTAATAAACTAAAATGTTCAGGCAGGCTATAATGTTCAAAAATAATTATTCCTATTCCTAATCGAAAATATTTTATGTTGATAACAATTATTTAAAAGAATTTTTTCTGTTTTATTGAATTTGTAGTAATAAGAATATTTTGATAATATCAATAATTATCAATCGGGTTTTTAGATATAACTACGCTATATTTATTTTTCAAATTATGACAGTTTAAAATTGTAATTTAAAAATTCAATCTAAATTATTTAAAGTATACGAATATGACCTATTTATTTATATACCTACTTTATGACAAAATATTTTTGAATATTATAGTGACTTAAATTAAGTTCGGAAATTGTATTGTAAATCCAACTTGATCTAGTCAAATCGAAGATATCTTGCGTTGAATTATTCTCGATTGTGTTTATTTAAATCGACTAAATATAATTTAAAATTTATCTTAATCGTTTCTAATATTTACAAAGACGTTAACTGTAATTACTCTGCTCTGACCGTCTTAATTGGTATAATTTATAAGAACGTTATCAACTGAGCGGGTAATCCGCCGGAGACAAATCCGTTTGAGAGATGCAAATGTCGAGTGAGCAAATGGTAATAGTGTTAGGAGGGTGTGTAGTATGTGTATTTAAGCGGCGAATTCGTTATCATAACTGCTACTGCTACTGCTCGGACCCTTAGCAGTTGACTGTTGAGGGAGGTGCGAGGAAAGAGGAAATATTAATGACGTCAGGCTGGACCAAAGGACGACAAAAAACAGTTTACCGTTCTATTATTAATCTAGAACATTCAGATGAAGGTTAGGAGAGGGTTAAATGACCGTAAGTGCTGGCCCCGACAGCAAAACCCCCTAAGGCCGAATTGCTTTTTACTGCGAAGAAGTCACCCTTTCCTTCTATCTCGCCCTCTCGCTCTTACCAATGCACCGTCTCGTCTCTCCCATCCAATCTCCACTTGGTATATCTTTAATCATAATTCAAAGGTTTTACACACACTGTGTATATATACGAGAGAGTGTATCGGACACCGGGCGGACGTGATTAACTGCTCTGCGAAATCGTAACTGTGTGTTAGAGTGTGAACTTTACCCAAGAGAACTTTCCCACCCTCTGAGCTAAATTGGCTGGACATTGGATAACTCAGAACCCTTTTCATTTTTTTCGCTTATAAGCTTGATGCAACACACTAAACTTATTCATTCAATTTTTTTCTACCATCCCGTTTTGTTTGACGTTTTAATCGTTGCCGTGTGAACTTTTCAAATGTCATTTTTCGAATGTTAATATATTTATTTTATGTGACATACGTGTATTATTCATGTGTTTTGTTGTACACGTAATTTATGACTAGTTATATTATTTAACTATAAGTCCATAATAATAAAATATACTTATGGAGAAAACAGACTGACCAGAGTTAACTTAGCACCTGCGATCACTTGACCGGCTGACATTGATTGACTGATATATTCTGAGAATATATTAAATCAAAATCCACAGGCCTTTAATCCTGCTCCGGGATTATTTTAATTGCACCCCAACAGTATGGACATAACCTTTTGTCCGGGCTAGTTGTGGCACAAATGTCATCCTCTATATAACTCTGTATACTTACTGCCTTTACAAATATCAATTGGGATGGAATATTGATCACTGTAAGTTTTGTTTGTTATTTTTCTTAAAATATCTTATTTTTTTTAAATTACTCAACACATAAGAATTAACATTATGTTAACTTTATGTATTGAAATAATATTATATTGTATCATAAGTTCCTACTTAGTCATGACTCATGATCATTATGTGTCCGTGGTAATGATAGTTATTGCATAGATACCTACTTAATGTTAATTGGCAAAAAAAAACTATATTTAATAATTATATTACTACTCATATTATTATATTAGATTCTGAGCGGAGCGATGAATGTATTGATTTTACAATGATCTGTGTTTTTTTAAAAATTTTTTATTTTTGTGTCCGTCGTCACCTTTTAGGACAGTAATAATGCTTCGATTTTCAACTTCAGTAGCTTTTCTGGTTGG
>PVMI01049852.1:0-20110 GCA_008528875.1 Aulacorthum solani
GGCGTGAAGGTGCTCTGGCTTGGCTGGTCAAATCACATCTGAATATGGTTCGATTGGGTCTCTCCTATATAGGCCTACCCTCTATTTCTCCTAGCCCCGTTAACACTTGTGTTATTCCCACGGATGTGGTAGTCATCTCTCATCTCCGGAAACCCGATTACGCCCACGGCTCTACATGCGTGCTCCTTATGTTTTATTATTCATCTGAAGAATTCGTGGAAAAAGATAATAGGCCGTCAACTGTTATATATTTTTATAACTCGTTGTACTTTACTATTTCTTAGAATTTCATATGGTCGCCTTTTCAGTCAAATATGTATATCTCCTGGGCGTTTCTCTTGCAGGTAATTACTACTATGGTTTCGGTTCCTTTAGACAGTCATCTTTCATTGTACCTTTCCACCCTATCCTATACGAAGGTTACCCTCGTAAACATCGTTATTTATTATGATTAGTCTAACGCGGGACGCCCGTCCATAGCAGACTATAGTAACTAGGCGGATTTTATTTTATAATATGAATTTGGATATTCCATTATTAAACAATGATCATTATTATAATGTTAATATGTATTGTTTGTATTTCAGATTGAAAAACGTTGATTTAAAGTATATCGGTCTGAATCCCCAAGACACGATTGTCAATACGAAAAACAACAATGTCGAGTACGACGAACTAGGACCTATTGAATATTCTGGTATGGCATCTGACGGGTCTTTCGTAATGGGCATTGCGCCATTTATACCAACAGTTTCTGATATTACTGCTGATCCTATTCTATCTTGGACAGTCCCTAAAAACATGTCCCTAGAAGAAGCGTCGACCATTCCGGTGCCATATTCAATGGTAAACATTACGTTTGTTCGCAGTGAAATTGTTTTATAATATTATCAAAGATTAATTTTATACATTTTAAATATATGAGTATTATACCATATGTGTACGTTACAGGCTTATTACATGTTGATCATAATAAGTAAGATAACCGAAGAAAATGCAGTGCTGGTACATTCCGGATTAACTGCTGTAGGTAGGGCTGCCATAGACATATGTCTGGAAAAAAAGTGTCAAGTATTTGTCACTGTATCGGATTCCAGGCAAATGGAACTGTTAAACCAGAGATTCCCATTGGTATGTACCTATATGCTGAAGAACGCAGCATCGTATGATTAAAAATGCATACAGTTTTGACAAATTAAGCGTATGAATTACAGCTTCCACATTCAAACGTAATAATTTACGACAAAGAGAATTTTGAAATTAAATTCCTCATGGCGAACAATAAGATGGACGTAATCATCAACTGTCTGGAAGGAGAAGATTTTTACGCTACCTTTCGAGTAATTGCAGGTCATGGAAAATTTTTCCAACTGACCAAAAGTGACATGAAAAAGAAATATAAAATGGGTACATCACTATTATATAATTGTATTCAAAAGTTTCCATGGATGTTAAATTTAACTATAATGTTACCTTTGCATGTTTTAAAAGGTACGTTTGCATTTTTAAGTTGTGTATCGTTCTTTTCCATCGGCATGGTTGGATTACTGGCAGAAGGAGAAGAAACAAAAAAGGCCATTCAAAAGTTGATTGAACAAGGCCTACAGAATGGAACGATCAAACCGTTTGATCGACATGTACTGACCGGAGGGTGCACGGGAACACAAGCTCTGGAGACCCTCGAGTGAGATAACAAAAATTAATTAATAATTTTGTTATATTTATGGTACAATTTTCGGAAGTTCTTATTCGTTTAACGACGTGACGTGTTTTAGGAAATTGACTCGAGAAAACGAATTTAAACGCGTCGTGATATCCACGTCAAAAGCCTACAACGTCGGAAACCCGATTCGCCAATTCCAGTGTTGTCCGGACAAAGTCTACTTCGTTATCGGTAAAACCAAATCCATCGTCGATAACACCTAGTTATTTTATACCTATGTACCAAAATTATGTTCAGGAAATGCACGAGACGATTGGTTGTGTTTGGTGGAATGGTTGGCGCAACGAGGTGCATTGAAAGTAGTCGTAGGTTTGGAAACATATTCATTAACACCGACAGTTTCACGAAAGTTCAACATCTTCCTTGATCGTTATAAGGGAATCACCGTTCAATTGGTTTCACAGTCATTGTTGGACACCAAACAATCGGCTTGCGATTTGTTGAACAGTTCGACATCAATATATCCATTGGCTGCGGTATTCTTCGTGAGCGGTGTAAGTCATCGGCATTCGAGTTTAAAGTAAAACAAAAGTGGTCCTATTTGCATGTTGTTTCTTAAACGGATCAATCTAAATTTCATGACATGGCTCATGGATATTTACAACACAACATTATGCCTATATTATAATATACTCGTATATTATAGTATTACTTATCATACTTTTAGTTATTTCGTGGACATAACTTAAAAAATCTAGGTATATTTAAATAGTAAACTGTAGGCTTATTATTTTCTAAATGGCGAACACAAAATATATAATGAAGTTGTATAGACGTTAGCATATGATGCCCACTTTTTGGACTAATAATTTTAACAGATATAGTGTAATTTGGACACTTTCTATTTATACATTTTATTCGTTCCTTACCAGTTATTTCCCTCAGACTACCGTGAAGTTTAATAATATTTTTTCTGAACGTTGATATTTCAAAGGTGGAGGAAAAAATGATCAAAAACATGGAATTGGCGATGGGCCAAATCGTCACAGAACGCAGTCAGAAAACACTGTTCGTGTGTTTATTCTGCGGTGGGGCAATAACGTGCGATCGATTAAAGTCAACTGGTGTCAACGCGCTGTGCTTGTCATGGGGTCAGAATGGCGACAAACCTAAGCTCAGCAAAATCATACCAATACTGGAAAATTTACTTCGGAAATCCGATGCACTCACCAATGCCGTAGTCGTATGCACGGAACACGTGGCTGACAAACGCACAAGTATGATAATAATATTTATTTATTCAAATTTTGTTACACAATGAACCGTGGACCCAAATTAAATTTAACTTAAAGATTATTCATATAAAATAATATGCAAAATAAATATGATTTGTTCAAACAAATTAACATAGAGAAATCCATATTCATTATTTTCGGGAAAATAGAAAAATAAAATTTCATCGACTCAGAAACTATGGAGTTTTAAGATTAACTCTGCTAATAATATTATCTCAGAACTGTCGACTGGACCAAGTATATACATTAATAAGCTGAACCTTGTATATTTAATGTATGATCCATCATATTGTTATCCTATTTTGAGATATATCACGTAAGATATAATATTTTGCTTGTTGATATCGCTTGATTATTATCCTTCATTTTTTATTCTGTAATCATACTCCACTGTAAACAACGGAGTACATCATACGACATACACATTTATGAACTTATAGATTTCAGTAGGTTATAATTGACCATTGTATAAGTACTTACACTTACATGCCTATCTATTTTACAATTTAAGATTCCAAAGTGCTGCAGTATGATCAAGACAACATGTTTTTACCGAGCAACATCGATGAGTTGGAAAATAACTCAAAGTACATCGTTGTCGGTAATCCGGACTTCGTGGAAGTGGCTACCAAGAGTGTGCTGTACGCCGATGCCAAAGGAGCGTATCCCATATTCGTTATGCCAGGTTTCCAACCTAACTGCATGACAAACCTGTATAACAACATAGGCTACCCGACGTTTGAGGCTCGATACCCGTCCAAATTCGAATCAATCAATAGCGTGGCCAGCACCCTTGTAAAAGTGAGATTCTATAGTTCGCTCTTCAGATAAAATTTCCAGTACATACTAACCTTAGGTTTCTGGTTCTGGGAAAAAATAAATAAACATCCTTGGTTTAAGTTACTGTGAAAAAATATATCATGTAAAATATAGAATATATTACATTATAATCACATCGCATGTCTACCAGAAAAAATAACAAATCAACAAATTTCACATAATATACATTCGCACATTTTACTCGCTAGTTGGAATTATTTAACACTAAACTTGACAAACTTTTTCTATAATAAAAAGCTCTCATCAAACTGAGTTTGCTACCATACATGTGAATAGACTTGAGTTGCTTACTAACGCAGCTGCGAAATAACTTATTGACAACTTGCAAGATTTTAGGTACCTCAACAATTTGAACTCATACGACTTCATTTAAGTGATTTAGGCAAAAGAAAGAGACTGCCGCATTCGACGTGTGACCCCAAATATATACTTGTACACACGTATGTTATATACATTACTCACAAGTCAAGTGTATTACTATTTACTACTGTCGCTAGTTATTATGTATAGTTTACTATTATATACCAATTTTGTATTAAATTCATAAAGACAAATTCTCGTTAAAATTCAAATGACTTAATGAAATTGAATAATATATATATATATATATATATACTACACTGAATTTTTAAAGTTAATATTGATATTTAATAAATTATAATACGAGTATACCTAAACTAAATCTTGACGTTATAGGAGGTAGTTATTTACTAGGTACTTCATTCATATCAAAATTATGTATATCAGTTTTATATTGATATTGTACAAAAGAAATTTTTTGATATATTTTTACTGGTAATCTTAGTTTACAACCTTTACTTGTTATGATGAAGACATGATGTGTATTTCAGAAACTGAGACAAATAACCGAACATCGCGCAGTCACTCTGATCGGAGAGTCTTGGGGTGGTGCAGTCGCTCTGATCATGGCTCAAATGTTGGAAACTGAAGGCATTTTGGTGTCATTGTCGCTGCTGAACGGGATACCAAGCACCCTTCTCAGTTGGACCAAAAAAAATCTCCTCGTTGACGATAGTATAAACGCGTCGTTGCTTTCGAAATACTTGTCGATTGACTGTGAGGTACAAACTCGATTCACTTAATACGATTTATAAACAGTTTTTATTTACCTTATTTTTTTGTATCTCTATGAGTTACAGATGGCCAAGAAATTTTCATCACAACACGATTGGGACACCAACATTATCCAGCTACTTCGATCAAACAAGATCACGGCAACTCGTGACGTGAGCAGCTCGTTAAACATGATTCAAACACAACTCAACTCATTGATTAAACTGGAACCACTATCTAATAAACTACTATCGATACCCCAAGTATTCGTACCCAACGAGTTATCCAATACGTATCAGGATGCCTTAAACGATGTGAGTCGCTTAATTATGATGGAGGCATGGATCATAATATAATAATATGTTCTATGACCCAGATAATAATGATTGCGTTGTCCATAATCTGCGGTCATTATTTTTATCTTCCGGTTAATTTTACAAGTTATAGTATTATTTTTGTAATTTATTGTTTTTCTTCTTTAGTTTTGCATCAACCAGCCTGTTATTCACATTGTCGCCGAAGCAAACTGTAGGAATATGTTGAAAGATGCAAATGTCATCAAAACGATCAATGAAAACGTAGCATTTGATTACCCACACAGCTCGATGTTGTCTTTGGACGACAAATACAGTCAGCACTATTTTAATACCGAAGTTCCATTAGTGTGTTAACAAAGATTTCATTTTTTAAAATAATTTATTTTATAAAAACGTATAATATACTAATTTATTTTATTTATTTATCATCGAAATAAAGCATTTCGAATTTTAAAGTCTGTGAATTTTTTTTCTAATCCTTGATACATATTTTATTTTTTTTTTTTTTGAGATAGACATAGGTAATATATTATAGATGTACTTATTATCCATCTACATTCTACTATTTGTACAGACGCTATATATATATATATATATACAAGGTTTTTTTTATAGTTATTTTAAAATAATAATGATACATAAGAATGATTTTTTTTTATAAGTTTTAAGTTTAAATTTTGACAAAATTCGTCATAATCACAAAAAAATTATAAAAATGTATAAAATGTTCAATTTTTATAGCTAAGACTTAAAAATTGAATACACGATTCCTTATAGATATTTATAATTTAAACTGAAACCAACAATTCTATTGATTATAGTCAAAACATGATTTATTCGATGTTTCGATATCATACCTATATCAAAATATTACTACTATATTTCATGTCTTTTTCAACTCGCATCCATATCCACACCCGGTAATCCCCAAAAGAGATTAAAAAAACAGTGGTGTTGTGACCTGCTTATAATTGATGAACTATGTAAAATCATGTAAAAAAAAATGTAAATGCAAGTACATATACGTTACCTATAACTATCTATTGACGAAGTACCTGCACTGGCAGGTGTCTTCGCTCTGCGCTCTCTGTGTGTTCTAATAATAAGTATTATAAATTAAGTTTATTGTTCTATTATACTGGAACTGATTACCAAATAAAAATTATGATAAAAAATATTTCATAAATCACATAATAGGGCGAATACTTACTTAGGTTGAGATTACTGCAGTATTCATTTTCTAGGGTAAATCATAAACATTTGATTTGATATATTTGGCATGATAGTACATATTATGTAAAGCATTGAAAGTTTCCTCACCACCTCAGCAACCATTAATAATAACAGTCAAGTAGGTGGTACCAAATTTTGGCTCTATAGATTTTAATGTTGCATAAAGTATAATGGTGCATTTTTTTTTATTGTGGCAAGCCACTTCGGGCTTAATCTACATGACCACATATTAAGAATGAGTGCCAAATTGAAAGTCATTCTGTAATAGACAAAACAATTTCAATATGTCTGATCTTATTCTTTAATTGTCGAAACAGATTAACAAAGCGAGCTCTGGTGGAAACAATTTCTACCTTCTGATTCAATATGTAAGTACAGATATAGTTTTGTATTAGTTATTTTACTTTTTCCAATAAACCAATTTTGTTATTGAAACTTTATACTCTGGTATACTTAGCTGTATACTCTGGCAAGTATTATTCCTACTGATATCATCAAATACATTCAAATACACTTCAAGCAAAGCAAAACTTATATGAAATATCGGGAAAATACATACAATCTGATTATAGAATCCCAACTCGAAGGGGGAACCCGCCTAACCATCATTACGCTAGGTGAATACTAGCGATACGGTTTTTATCTGTCTTACCAATAGCATTAATTATTATTACAAGCAGTCCGAATAAACGGGATTTGCATTGACCGACCCGCTATAATGGGCGGTAGTAAACTCTCCCGATTGTATGGTAAACTCTTCTAATTTTTTAAACTAGTAAACCCTCCCGATGGTAAACTCCCTCAGGTCAACTTTCTGTTTACCTGAAGGAAATGTGTAAGCTTTCCCGAGAAATGCAAAGATATCTGCAAAATAATACACTATACAAACAGAGAAATAGATACCTTACGTTTTTTTGAAATCAGTGTGTTTTTATTATCATAAAAAGTAGTATTTTGTCTATAATATTAAGTGAAATAATAAGTGTTGTGGATTATGTCACATAGATTTTCTAAAGATTTTTTGGTGCAATGAAGGTTTCCAGAAAGCATACAGTTGCTAAGCGGCTTAACTTTAATCTTGATGACAATTTAAACATGGTTTTCTTCAGCCTCATATTGCGTACTTGCCACTACATTATGCGAAAAAATTGAAATTATCAATGTGGAAGATGTTATTATAGTTATACCGATGCAAGCAAAAATTAGAATAGAGAATAAATGTTTAACTGGGAGAGATTACATGTTCCCGTCAGGTAGTACTGGAGTAGACACGGGAGAGTTTAACATAGGGAGAGTTTACATGTCATTAAAATCGGAAGAATTTACAATCACCCACTATAATATAAAAAGTAATTTTTTTTATTTAGATAATTTATAGTCTTTATTTGATAACACAATAAGTAAAAAAGATGACTGACATAAACATAAACACAACAATATAAAACAACACATGAAGCACAAAATGAGGGAAGTTATCCAGCGATGGAACCTTCTGTAGGAAAAAGGAAATTTAAAACATAAATATTGTGTACATATATTGCGTACAATGTTTCTATACATTGTATGCAAACATTTTCTATCTATATGGATATACTGTTTACTGAATTCAATTCGCGTCTGTGTACATAAATCTAGTCTAAAATGCTAGCTGATATAGATTAAGTAACTTAAGTGCAACTAATATTATTCCTAAAATAGTAAAATGACTTTTAAACCAACTTAAGTATACCTACACTAAAAATGGTCAGCCACCACTTCGCCGTTAATAACTTAAAGCACTACACTCAAATATTATTTTTACAATTGTGGTAATAAGCGATCGGTTTTAAATCTTGGAGAACGAAATGAATGATTGCTGCTAATATTCAGAAAGCAATTTTACGATAGATATAACCTATTGGACTTTACACTCGACCGCCGTGTGGTAAATTATTTATAATGAATTGACGAATATCCGACTTAATTTATTTTTAAAAATTGTTTTTTTTTCGTTTAACAAAGTACAATGAATTTTGATTTTCTCGCTCTGATCCACGAATAACAGCAAATATGTTAGTTGGTAATAACTTATAGCTATAGGAATGTAAAATATTATTGTGATTTTAAAATCAAAACATCGATAAAAGCCTGAGGTGATTTAGATAATAATTAAAATTTTAGATTCTGAGCGCAGCGATGAATGTATTGATTTTAGAATGATGTGTTTTTTTTTTGTGTCTGTCATTACCTTTTGGGAGCAGTAAAAGTGCTTCGATTTTCTTCAACAGGAAAATAGGTAAGAAAGTAAATCTAATTGATACTTTGAGGGTCATAATTAAAAAATTCACAATAGTTTTCAAAAGCGGCAGGAAACACGGACAAAAAATTAAGGAAAACTGGTTTTCGACAAAATAGATTTTGGTTTTTAATGTATCTATAAAAAATATACCGTAGATACATGGAATTTTCACTAAATGTTTATACCCGCATTTTCTATAAACCATACAATTTTCAAAATAAGTTAACCCGTCTTGAACTATTTATAGCCATATGAAATTGCATTTAATGTTTCATAACTGAAAAGTGAAAATATATGCTGTGATTTCCCGAGGTAAAATTTAAAATACCACGATTCAAAATATCGATTACCAAAGTGTTCAAACATTAGAGACCCCAGAAAAATTTTTTATTGAATTTTTCGAGCATTATCAATTGATAAATATATATATATAAAAATTGCATAATTGTACACTAATATAATTCTGAACTGCAAAAAATATTGAAAAAATTACAAATCGATGCAAAAAAGTCATATTTGCATAAGTGTACGTCATGTATCTAATTGAAACTGTCTTGGGAAGTTGCGAAAAATATAATAACAGGCCATTATTTAATACATTATTGAACTTTATATTTATTCACCCAATTAAGTGAAAATTAACTGGGTTATAAGTACTAATGATAACCTAACTCTCTAATTTATCTAAACAGCCGCCACATCCGTTTAAACCAAGATGAATATAATTAAATATGTATTATGAAAATGTGTAGGTACTAAATACTATGCTAATACTATAAATACCGATATGCAATAAGAGCAAGGACAATATATTAATTGTAATTAGAAAGTTAAATTCAAACAAGTTACTTTGTAAATGTTTTTTTGAATAGGTAATTTACTTTTATCGGTCACTAACTCACTAAGACGACTAGACAAATAATAAGTTTAACAGAATTATAGAATATATTTGGTTTCAGCAACTCGCGTCATAATATTAATCTTATATTTTAACTGTAATAATTATCATCGAATTAACAGGTGCATGATAAATGATAATGCAATATTTTAAAGTATTTAAATAGTATAGACTATAGATAGGTATTATTTTTTAAATTAATTAGTTTTCAAATAATTATTATTTCTACATTATAATATTGTATATATTTCTTGGCTGTATCGTTGATTTATAAGTAGTTATAGTATGAGAGTCCAATTGGTAGTGATATTACTGTTCCATTCGTTTGTGTCTATTTCTAAAAAATCTGAATTCATATCAACACATTTTTATTTTATAAATACAATTTAACACCATTTTAACAAGCTGTGTCGAGGTGGATAGAGTATAAATGTAAAAGAAATCGTGATAAACATTAAAAAAGTTAATGAACATCTATTGGTTATTGACGTACATTATTATGGGTACACAATAAACTGTACCTAGGTATGTTTGGAGACGTACTTATATGTGACGATTGTAATGAGTATTGTAGAAAATACAAAATATTTTACGTAACTATCCAAAAATATGCAATTATGATATACATGTTCAATCAAGTATATGCAAAAATATGCAAAAAAAATAGAACTTGGTACCACAAGACACTTTACATAATACGAAACGTCTACATTTTTCATTCTAGTTGAGTTTCAGATGGATACCCATGCATTTGAATACAAACGAGGGCTTTATAATAATTGAACAATATAACTGTGTTGGTAAAGTCATCTAGTCGTTCTTCATTAATGTGAACGGAAGGTACCAGAAAATAAATTATTTCAAGTGAATATTAACACAGATATTATAATAATATTATATGCCCATCACTGGAATATAGATCTAGGTATCTAGAGCGGTTCCAACCGTGAAACGAACAACAAGTTACTCTGTAAATGTTTTTTGAATAATTATCGATTTTATCGATCACTAATACTGCTAGACAAATTAGGTTAACACAAATTTAGAGTGTAATTCTAACAGCAACGTGCATTGTAAATAATTATAATATCAATCTTACATTTTAACTGAAATCATTATTATCCAATTAAGAGCTAAGTGGCGATGCAGTATTCTTAAATACTTTCAATATTAGTTCGAATATAATATGAGGGGATTTTACAATGATATCTGTTTATTTTTTCGGTCTGATGTAACTTTTATGAGCTTTAAAACCACGCAAAATCAAGGAAAAACGGTAATTATTTCAAAACACCAGTTTTTAACAAACTAGATTTTGTTTATTTTTGTTTCCGCCCAAAAACAAATAATCGTAAAGACTTGAAATTCATAGCAAATATTTATACTGAAATTTTCTAGATATGATATAATTTTCAATATTTATTGGCTCTTTTTAATAATATTGTTTTTGTTGTAAATAATCTTAGAAACAGATTCTGACACAGTACCTCCGTTTAAAAACCTTTTTTGTATTCATTGATTTATCATTAATAGCACATCAATTTCAGACTTTGGGAATAAAATATTGTATGATAACGTGCAAAAAATAAAATTCAGACAAAGTTAAATTTTTTAATAAAACGATAATTATATATTAAGGTTTGATACATTTTACTATTCGTCGCTTCTATGGGTACTTGAGTTTGGACTGAAATGAGACACAAAATAGTTTAATTTGTAGCTTTTGAAACTAATTTAATGAGATGATTAACAAATGTTTTTTTACTGGTATTACAATAATCATTTTTCGTTGGAAGAAATACATGAAAAATCTCGAAATCAATGGTCAGTGTGATTTTGGACGAGTTGTTAAAAGGTGTATATAAAGGATTTGCTTCTAATCTATATTTATGGGATGATTTGACATATAATTGAAGTTTTATTCAGTTGTATTCATTATTTTTGCTGCTATGATAGCGGAATCCTAAAAGAAAACATTTAATTTATTAGATTTCACTTTTTTATTTTTTTGGCTTCACTAAAGTAAGCTTACAAATTAGGTGTTATGGTCTTATGGACAGTTCCGTTCGAAATTCATAATTATTTTTGTTAATATTTCATGCGTATACCGGCTCAAAAAATATTGTGCATTGTGACAATTCTGTGGAAATATTTTTTATAGACCAAACGTCACTCTGTTTTATATTCTCTTTTGCTTAAATCGCACAATGCCATAGGACAAGTTCTTATTATAATATAACATCCGTAATATCATGGTCATCCGGCGTGCATTGTGACTCGTGGTGACGTTTAAAACGTATTACCATTGTTAATAATTACTTGATATATGTTTTTGATCTATTCGTAAAAACCTACGGCTATGCGTATTGTGCTATATGACTACCTATATCGATTTATTTACAATAGTAAATAAACTGTTCTTATTATTATTTTATGCTTTTAGTTTATTATTGTGTCCAGTATTTATCAGTTATCGTTTTGGGGCCATAGTTCATGGTAAATGTGTTATTAATTTTTTTTCTTTACTTTTTTCGTCACCACTTTGTCACGCCTTATGTGAATTAGTAACCAGTTTCGTATAGTAAATTTATGTACTTTATAAATTATTATAAAGATATAATAGAGCTATCACTATAGGTAGTAATTAAAAGTTAAAAAGCAGTTCCATGCTAACTATCATTACCACCTCAGGGCTATCATATTCGGTGCCATTATTCAACATTTATTTAGTTTATTTTTTTGAAAATTATTTTTGTAAAAACATAATCAGGTTACATCAGGTATCTTGTCAATACAGATTAACATAGTACAATTTATAATTTTTACACAACTCTTTTAAGTTATGGTTGGATCGGAGAAGTAATTCTAATAAATATGAAATTTTACATCGTTATAATATTCAAACAATGCATTTGAAGTAGTAAATTAAAAATTAGAAGGTTACGAAAAAAATATAACAACAATAAATATGCTTAAGTTAAGTATAAAACACATATACACGGGTAATAATTTTGTATATGAAATAAACACGACAAGATTAATGCACTACACTATTATTTATATTTTAAACTTGTTGATGTCTTTTTGTGAATATAAGAAGAAGAATTCTATTTCTAACACAAATCACAATGTAAATAATTTATTCATAAATCAAACATATTATTTTTAAATATAATAACTTATTAAATCTAGTGGATTAGTGAAGTTTTTCCCTGTAATAAATATTCATTAGTGAAAAAGTGATACATTTTAAGAGGGTAAAAAAATCTTAGTAAAATGTTTACTTGAAGTAAGTAATTGCTAGTGATATGTTACTTCGGTGGGAGTAAAATATCACTGAGTCAAATGTTAGTGGTTAATAGGACATCTGGTGAATTCTCTAACTCACTATCTCACTGAAATCCATGTATTGTGCGCTTGTCAAACCACTTGTTTAGTATATGGTTCAGATATATAGGGTCCTCAGACAGCTGATACGTGTAAATAACTTGAGAGGGTAAAGCAGCAGTTCTTAAGCTTTATGAAAATATATGCTTTTTGAAAACAAATTGCACTTTTCATAACTATACACTCACGTTCTCATAGTCACTTTAATATTTATTCTTTAGTTGGCCATCACCGCATTATCATAATCTTTCCTTATTCCGTGAGTTCCTCACAGGTTCTGTTGACTCCTCTTCTCTTCTTACACTAATAAACTTATGGGTTACCATTCGACGCATTCGAAATACTTCTAGTAATTGTATGTTTTCCATTTCACATTGCACGCATTAAATTATTATAAGTAGAGCTTATCGCCTATATTGTGAGGTTAGCCAATAAAAGATGATCCATCATTTCATATTTAATATTTCAGTATCTATTCGTTTTTGTACCATATTTATGTTAATTATTATAATATACCATATCGTAACTTGGGAGTACAACCGCGTTTTTATTTAAATAAATAAATAATATATAAGTAGGTATAGACTAAAAATGTGAATTTTAATCATGAAATTTTTTTTTTTGAACTTTATCCAGAGTTACCTAACAAGGTATTAAATATAATGGGGGAAACAAAGAAGAAATAAATATGCTCAGAAGAACAATTGAAGCAATTATTGATGCCGGTTTGAACCTATCAGATTAGAATGGAACAAATATAGGAGTATTTATGGGATCTGCAATTAATGACACGGATGAACCTCTCGCCATTCCTTCCAGTAAATTGAGTTTCTCGCTTTACATTTCATATATTATGTCACATTTATTATAATCATATCTATTAACAGTACATATTATGCATTTATGATAAAAGTATTTTCGTATAGTTACTTAACGTATTATGTAACTATATTACTACAACTGCAGCTTCTCACTTCTCACTCTTTTATAACTTTCATTCTATCTTTTAATTGCTTGTGGAACTTATTCCACAAAATGCAGCGTATTATTATAACTTACAGGTGTTTTTAAGTTAAGTTATATTACAACTCTGTACAACAATCATTCCAAATTCTTTGAATACTACTGATAATTGATGATGGCACTGTCTAACAGTAAATTGAAAACGTTGGGAATAAAATATTATTAATTATTGTCATATTTGTTAATTTCAGACAAAAGTTAAATTTTTTAATAATATGTTTAAAATTGACAAGCACACAACACTCAATCAACTGCGTCAAAGTGAACAAAGTTAAAGGCATTGTGATAAACATAATAAAATTAAAAAACTATGATTTCTGAAATCCTGAATTCCATCAGATTTACTTATATCAAAGCTGATTACTAATTTTCTGAAAGTGATTCGTGTCTACATGCAAAATTCAATATCAAACTTGACGGGTTGATTTGATTTTTTTTGTTTACAATTTAAAAATCGGTGTTTATGAAATGTGCTAATCTAAAATTTCAGAGAATACTCGGAAAATAATGATCACACTACATTACTGATACCTTGAATGTTTTAAATGCTTATTAATAATACACTGCCGACGTCATGTCGACGTTTAATTTTACTTTTTAAAAATATTGCATTGTTTTGCAGTCATGTGTTTATATGTCACTAGAACAATAAGGCACATGCAGGTACTCGGCAAGTAGGGTAAATCATTTACATGTTAACCTTTGTGCATGATTTTTAATGAAACTAATTTAATGAGGTGATCAACAAATGGTCTGTCCACGTAATACAATACTCAGGACATTTTTCATTGAATAAATACAACGATCCTCTTGAATTCAACAGTCAGTGTGATTTGGGTCGAGTTGTCGAAAGCTGCAGAAGACGGATCCACTGTAATTAATCTAAACTCAGGTAATGATTTGACGTAACATTATTGCATTTAGACCCAGTGTTATGAGCAAAACATTTAATTTATTATATTTCTTATTTTCTTTTCTTTTTGGCTATATTAGCGAAGTCATCAAAAAAATGTGTTATGTACTGTTAATAATTATTTTTGTTAATATTTTATACGTGTACCGGCTTCAAAAATATTTCGCATAGCCACAATGCTGTAAAAATATTATTTATAAACCATACGTTACCGTGTTATATTTTTCTCTTTTGCTTAAATTAGATGTACAATATTAAAGAACACGTTATTATTCGTAATATTGTGACTTTCATTGCAATGATTAAAAATTATTTGTTATTACTAGAGACCGGATTTAGGTGTATGCACTTAAGATCTTTAAAATAATAGATGTTTCTATGCTCTATAATTTCATCAAAATAATCTTTTATATTTTAAATATTTTATATATCTTTTTTATTTTCTAATGAAATTTTTCTTAAAATGCTCTTTGCTAGTTTCTACTTACTCTCTCTAGATATTTTAGACTAGCTTGAAGTATAAAGCCCTTTTATGCTGATCAATTATAATAAATTAATATTTTTATGCCAGAAAAAATCGGTTTTTCACAATAATCTATATCATTTATTAATATGCCGCCTTTCTTGTATTCAGATGATCGACGAACTCACCAAATTAAACGAATAAATGTTTCACTTGCATTCCTAAATTAGAAAATTCAATTTTATCCCCAGTACCTATCTTTGTCGGAAAAAAATATTTTTAGGCCTAGTTTCCTTTAATTTATTTTCGCCACTTAAGACGTCTTAAGCTTTTGTTTATTAAATATTTCTAAGATTATTTAATAAAAATGACAAATTTTAAGTATTTTATTTTATTCGTAACTTATTTTGTTTCATATCTAATAGCACTAATTAGATTATAATTAGTAGATAAAATATCTAAAACTGCGAGAAATTCTAATCTATATGATTTTAATCGATTTATTTTAGATTTGGATATTTGATCAAACTGGTTTCTCATAAAATATTTAAAATGAATAAAAATAACATATACCTTTAAATTAATTAATAATAAAATATGAAAATCTATTTTTTAATTTCGTGGTACCAAAAATGTTAGTGCTAAGTCCCCCCCTCATCACTCTTTACAATGGGTCTAATTACAATATAAAAACATTATATTTTGTGTAAATATTTTAAATATACAAGAATAATATATCTTTATTATATAATCTATCACCATAAGATTACTTAAGCGAATACTATTTATGTATATTAAATCTTACATAACTTAACATATTAATTAAAATATTGAGGTTTAATATATTTTATTGTTGTTGTCTTTTTTCTGAAAAAGTAAATATAAATTTAATTACAAATGAATGGTAAATAATTCTTAAATTGATTAATTAATCGATGTAAATATATTATTGTATAAAGTTACAAGTTCAGGTTTAATTTATTTATGAAAAATGATTTGATTAATCATTTAAATACGTAAGAAGGCATGTTTATCTATGGAATAGATCATTTACGATATTCCTATGTATAAAAAGCCGGTAAGTGTGTGTCGTTCTGCTGCACTGTAGGCTACAAGTAGGTCACTGTAATGGATAGTGTAAAATTTGAATTCAATTATATTAAATCATTGTGTACGAAAAATGATTATGAGCGAAGGCGGTCTTATAAGTCGACTATAATATTATTTAGTAATTTAGTATAATTATATGATGAATGATGATATTAATGTGGCTTAAGTAATTTATTTTACT
The DNA here is from genome assembly GCA_008528875.1 of Aulacorthum solani. Classification (NCBI taxonomy): domain Eukaryota; kingdom Metazoa; phylum Arthropoda; class Insecta; order Hemiptera; family Aphididae; genus Aulacorthum; species Aulacorthum solani. The sequence continues at coordinate 16,676 of PVMI01049852.1, forward strand.
ATTAAGCATTAGTACCTACTAGGTACATTAGCTTTAATTCATTTTTGCCAAAAAAATTACATTTCAAAAGCCAATGTATGCATAAAATATAATAATATACTTTAAAAGTAAAAAAAAACACTAATAATATTTTTAAATTAAACAAAATAATTTAAATCAATAAATCATTATTCTAGGTTATTTAATATATAACTTTGTAAAACACTGAAACATAAAATAATTAAAAAAAAATTTTTTTTTTATAAAGGTAGACGAACTTATAAGGAAACTTGTATTACATTTAAAAAAAAACTTAGATATAAAAAGAACATTTTTTATGATTTTCTAACTCAAAATTATTTTCAAATTTTCGTTAATTTTATGAATTATTTCAAAATCCTAAATTCAAATCCTCATACAAAATTATTGTGGACTTACACTCGAGTGTTTTTTTATTTCCACTCAGAAAAACTTAAGTGGAACCTTGTATTACATTTTTAAGTTTTTTGACCAAACAAAATTATTTTGCATTTATTAATTTAAAAAAATTTAAAAATTTCATATGCTTATAAATAGTTCATCATGAGTCAAAATATTTTGAAAATTTTATGGTAAATAGAAAATTTAGATATAAACATTCAGTGAAAATTTCATGTGTCTACGGTATTGTTTTTTAGTGTCAGGTTCAACAAACCAAAATTGATTTTGTTAAAAACCGGTTTTCCGTAAAAATTCCGGTTTTTCCTTAATTTTTTGTTTGTTTTCCCTTCCGCTTTTGAAAACTATTGGAAATTTTTCACTTTTAACCCCCCCCCCCCCAACCAAAATACTAACGAGCCACTTTCCTACCAGAAAATATGCTATTGAAGAAAATCGATGCACTGTTACTGCCCCTAAAGGCAATGACAGACACAAAAAAAAACACAATAAATGTAAAAACAATACATTCATTGCTCCACTCAGAATGTAAAATATTATAAGCTATTATAATTGGATAGTTAAAAAGGCCATCAAATAAAAAGTATGCATACCCGTTCAAAAATAAGGAATTTGAACTATTGATGATACAAAATTAATAGTGTTTTGTTTCTAAAGAACAAAAGAATATTGGAAGCAACTAGACATTATTATAAAAAAAAAACATTATTCTCACTTAGTATTCACAAAAACATGTTTTCTTTTTAGAGTATAATTTACCTACAGTTGAATTATAAATTTATTTTAATACCAGTTTATTTAGAAAACAGTTAAATTAAATTCAGTAATTAATTCTTACAGATAAACTGTACATTAATGTCAAAAGTAATAGAATAGTAAATTGATTGTAAACAAAATTCACCCCATAAGCAGTTGCGCCACTACAGTATTGTGAATTCAGATAAAATATTTTTTTTTTAAAGATTTGTTTTATGATATATTTTATAATTGTATTATTGTAGTTTGATCGGGCTTGGATAGTTGTATATCAGCATGTAAAACGTGTTCTTGGTTGCTCATTTTTCATGAGATGGCCATGTGTGTAGTTTGTATGACCTATTGTGAGGCGATTTAATACAACATCGTCTCTTCTTTTGAGAGACATTTTTGTAAAATTGTGTAAACATTTTGTCGTAAGACTTTATATTTAATTAGCCATATACTCAATACAATTGATAGATATTTATCAATTATCAAATTATTTCGATAATATAGGCTAATTAGACATGCATAGCAATTGTATAATTTAATTATGAAATTGTTCCAGAACGTTAACTAGAATTTAATAACAAAACAGTAAATATAATGGCTGAACATAAAGAAGAAGTTGTGATATCAGGTATCGGAGGATTATTTCCAGAAAGCAATAATATAAATGAATTGAGCGATTTGTTATTCAACAAAATAAATGGTGTAACAATCGATTCAAGGAGATGGAAACCAGGTATTTTTTTTTTACTACAAATTGAATTTTATTTAATTAAAAAACTATATTATTTATAGATCGACTAAGTGAAAATAATGGAACTGGAAAAATTAAAAATACAGATAATTTTGATAGACCATTCTTCAACGTTCATCCAAAGCTTTCCAGAGTTATGGATGTACTGACAAAATTATGCTTAGAAAGATCAATCGAAGCAATTATCGATGCCGGTTTGAGTCCAGCGGACTTGAGTGGAACAAATACAGGAGTATTTATGGGATCTGCAGTTAGTGAAATGGACGTAATAGCCTTGGAAGATACTGTAACATTTGCAATGTTAGGTGTTAGTAAAACAATGCAAGCAAACCGACTTTCATTCTTTCTTAATTTAACAGGTAGAAAACATTTAAAATAATAAATGAGGTAATTTTTATAATTATTTAAATAATGTATAATCTATAAAATCTAGGACCGAGTTTCACCATGGATGGAGGATGGATATGTGGCTCAAACGGTTTGAAAAAAGCAAAAGAAATGATTGAAGATGGCTTAATATCATCTGCAATTGTCGGGGTTTCTAGTCTGACTCTCCGACAAGAATTACAATTCCAATCTCAAGGTTTGAATAAATTAACCAAAAGTGATAAAACTAAATCATTCAGTTCTGACGGTAAATATATATTTTAATACAATTAAGTAAAAATAATATTAATATTTCATGCAGACATTCCAATTTTAAATGGAACTAGTTTTTGATATTAGAGTTTAAATACTTTGGATTTAATTGTATAATTTAACAACTAGGTATTTTTGTTTTTTTAAATTGAAAATGATACAATGACTTAATAAATTAACGATTGCATTTACGTAGATAGTAGGTATCTAATAATTAATAGCATGCTTTAGATAAAGATAGAAAACCACGAGTTTGCATAGAGAATTTTGACTTAATAAAATATTAGTTCAAATTCTCATACAAAATTAATTTTAAGTACCCTTAGGCATACTTAACAATTCATTTAAAATTAATATAGTTATAACCATATACTTACATAGTGTATTTGTAGTATTACATTTAGAACATATGACATTTTTATTTTTAAATTTGTCGAGTTAATACAAATTGGACAAAGATAGTGAAGTATACTCGGAATGTCGAACAAAATATTCATTTAAATATATTTTTATGGAATTGTATACTCTAAATTCTCATTAATTTACTTTTTGATATTTATTGTACCAATTATAAATATTTTTACCATCCAAAAAGTTACTAATGGTTTTCACAGGAATTTAGCAGAGAATACCCATGATCTAAGTAATTTTGTATAGTAACACCATTAAAACTAGAGTTGTTTAGACAAATTCTAATTTATTTATTTTGCTGAAATCCCCAAGCTTTAACCAAGATATTTGTGAAATCATGAAACTAAAATTTGATACTGATATAGAGATAATTACTCTAAAAGTCTGGATTGTACTTCTATTCTATAGCACAGTAGATTTGCGAGCCACGGCTGTATGAAAAAAAAATATTTATTGAAACTATTCTG